>CAJDSM010158316.1:0-21523 GCA_903981925.1 Ostrea lurida
CCGTCAAGGCCCGTGGGCCTCTTGTTTTTAATCACACAAAACAGAGTCCTCCTGGCTTGTTCAATGAATTGACGGATTCTCTCATGATCTGGTTTCTTTTCAGGATCACCCGGATGCCTGGTCTTTGATAGGAAATCTGCATTTAGCCAAGCAAGAGTGGGGTCCGGGGCAGAAAAAGTTCGAGCGTATCATTGGGCGGCCCAACACGAAAGACGACGCCTACTCTCTTATTGCTCTGGGGAATGTGTGGCTACAGACTCTACACACTCCCATGAGAGACAAGGACAAGGTACTGGATTTTTTATGAATATCAGAAAACGTACACATGTTAACCTCCATTAAATACATACATGAGGATTCTCTGAATCTCTTGTAAGTTAGATTGATATTTTTTTTTTTTATCTGATTGCTGGGCATATACTCAATACCTATTTTCTAGCGAGAGTTGTTTTTCTTTGATGTATGTCAATCTCAATCTTTATTGCCGATGACTCCATTAAGGTCGGGCCCTACTCGAACTACAACAACAAACACAAAAAAACAAAAAACGGTCGTAATCAACCCCCAAAAACTGGGGAACCTTAGTCAAAATAAAAAACACACCCGCATCAATGGATTGGGGAACTTCCGGGGGGAGATATCACCAACAATGGGACGGTTTTAAATCGATTATCATCGCACATAACTCTCTGGTAAACAAAACAAGTTTGAGTGGGAACCTTCTTCAATTTATGAAAAGGATATATGGCTGGTATTAAAGAATGGGGGACCCCGGGGAGCACAGTTGGGGCCAGATTGGGGGAACTTGGTGGTAAAGAATGGGGACCTTCCAGTATGGTAATTAGGGGCCACCCACGGGCGGAGTTCGGGGGGACTTCCCATGGTAATTCCAAAAAATATAAACCATTGGAAACAAAAATATTTCAAAAAAACCTATCTCCAAAACTTTAATTGGGGGGTGAAATTAAAAATTAAAAAAAGAAGTTTAAGTTTTAAGTAAACACTGGGCAACCGAGGAAACTAGGCCCAGGGGGGGCAAAGGATCCACGGAAACATTTTGAAAAGGGAGGGTGGCTAGTGGGGGTGCGCCAAATTAAACAAATAAACCTCAAAAATAATGAAAGACAATTCCTTTTATTACTAGGTATCTAAAATTGAACCATAATCATTTTTGTTGGGATTCTCAATTCCCAAATGGAATTACATCGTTGGGCATGAAGTGAAATTTTTGCCCTTGTTAATTGGAAATTAAAGCGCCCGGCACGTGATTTCAGTAAAGAGAGGGAATAATTTGATAGGTTATGGCCATGAAATATTCCAATATGATGGAAGAGCAAAAATTTTGGAAAGGAATTAATGGGCTCCACGGCATTAAATTTTTATCCTTTTCATTAATTCAAATTTAATGCAGGGGCATAATGTTGGGGACAGGTGATATTGCTCGGGGGCAAATCCCAAAATTTAATGGCCTTTGGTATCAATGATTTACATTGATGTTTTTAATCAATTTAACAAGGGAAATATGTGGAATAGGGAGGAAGCGGCTAGATTTATATTTGTTTGGGGGCCTCCTTCTTTAAAAAGAGAATTATATTGCCTTCCTCATGGGGAATTTGGTTAATGGATATCTTATAAATCAGAGAGGCATAATTTCATCCATTGCGCAACAATATATGGAATTTTACTATTATTATTTTCAATTTTGCAATAATTAATTTGGGAAATATTTGGCCCGCATTAATTGAATCAACCGCCCGCGGCTTTCAATTCAAATTCCCCCGTTAATGGGGGAGACCCATTTGGAAAAAAAAATGAAATCCGGGAGAAGGCTCCAATATCTTCTAAAATGGGGAAACAAGGTTTCCGGCCCATTATATTGTTCAGGATCTTCTGGAAAATTGCCTTACCTTAACGGGAACAAAGTGTTCTTTAATTATATAAACCCGATTGTAAAATTTAGGGGTCACCCCCCATTATCCCTTTAAAACGGGATACGTACTTGGGCAACCCAACGGATTGATTCCTAGGGGTTTAAATATTTGCATTAATATCTTTATATTGGAATAGTTTGTACATCAAAAAAAAAAAAAAAATATTATATCATTTTCTGGAAAAACACCATGGGAAATATCCACTAATTTGTTTTAAAAAATAACAATCAAGGGTAATTTTATAAAAATCAATTTTGGGAAAAAATATTTGTAAATACGTCGCCGTTTCTTGGCTTTAAGAAAATTGTTGACCGCTCTGATGTAATAAAACGAATTCATTTCATTTCATAGATATGATCAATAAAAAAGGTCCCAAAAGAAAAACATGAAGCGGGAAAATCACCCAAATTCCAACTTGGTAACGGTTCCGTTCATAAACGTATCTGGTCTGAATTAAACATGGATCTTCCTCTGTAAAGCGAACAGTGTTTTGGGATTGATATCAATTGGAATTTAAGGGTATGATTGTTCCCGCACAAAGGAGCCATGAGTTGTCCTCATTCAAGATTTAATTCGCATTGTGTTAAAAGTTAAAAACGGGGGCAAGATTTATGGATGGGGGTCAATAAAAAACAATCGTTCGCGGTAACGTATCTGGTTGAAATTTAAGAAAGTTTTATACACCATTTCCAAATGAAACAAAAACATTGGCATTTGACCAATTTTTTGTTTAAAAAAAGAATCCACCAATGGATTACTAATGCAAAAAATGTTTTTTCTAAAAAACTTTTATATCGGCCTTTTAATTCCTACTGGGCATAGTTTTAAAACCTTGAAGAAATCTAGGTTTGGGGGGCATTTTAGATTGTTAAAAATTTCCGTAAAAACCGTTATGCTGGTTTTCTTACCCAATTTTAGTGGTGGGAATATTAAGAGAAACATGCATAAAAAAAATATAAAAAATTTTCTCAAAAATTTTTTATTGAAAAAGATTAAATCCCATTTAAAAATCAAAAACAAAATGATAAAGAAGGTATGTTTTTGTAATTATAACCCGCAGTCAACTACTTTAAGATTCGGCCCAAAACCACCCCGTCCAGTAATTAAATAAATCTCCGCCCGGGGGGATGGAACATCCCTTGGGATCCGTACTGTACGGGGCGGGGCAAGGGACAGATGTTTACTGAAATCCACACATTTACTTGGGGGAAAACATATTTTTTTTGTAAACTCTTGGGCGGGGACCGGTCTTTTTACAAAAAATTTTGGTTAAATAAAGGTAATCTAGAATCTTATAAAATGATAACAAAATAAGAATCCTATTGTTGGGGATTTCCATAATATTACCCTAAATCTAGTTTGAAGAGGGGCGTCAATCCCCAAGGAATCCAAACAAAAACCTCACTTCGTTAATCATTTTATACCCGGGATTTTCTATATACAGGAACAGCGTTTGGTGATACCTGTGAACCAATAGAACTGCTTTCCCCATTTTATTGTTGTAGTAAAAAAAAAAAAAGAATTGAACCGCAAAACTTCTTAACGAACAATTCACATAGCATAAGGTTCCCTAACCAAAACAAGAACAGAGTCCATGGGTTTTTCTACTTGGGGAATGGACCATCAACACACCACAGGAGGATAAAGGTTCGTGAATTTTTTAGACCAAACGCTTGGAGTCGGCAAAAGGGTGGACCAAATTTATCCCTAACATGGTTTGCCTTTTCATAAACCGAATTTTCTAGTAAATTAACACTGGAAAGTCTTTAAAACACAAAAAGAGGTTCAAAATTCAAAACGATATCCAAACCTTAAAAGGCCTATTTACCCCTGGCGAACCGACCCATGTCCTTTTAAATAAGAATAGTGGAACGCGAAATGAGCAAGAGCAAGATGATGCGGATCAATAAAGAGAGGAGAAAGAGAGGAATTGAACCAGAGGCACAAAGAGAGAGATGAAGAGAAAAGAAATAGATGATGGGGGAGAGAAGAGGAAGAAGAGAGAGAAGGAGAAAGAGGAAAAGAGAAGAGGGGAAAAGAAAAAGAATAGACGAAAGAGGAGGAAAAGCAGAAAAGTGTTGAGATGGAAATAAAAGAAAAAATGAGAAGAAGGCAGACAAGAGGAAATGAACAGAGGGAGAGAAAGAGGAAAGATAGAGAACAACTTTAATAGTGATATAAATGACAGATGTTAATCGAGAGAGAAGTAGTAGAGATGAGGGAAAAACAGGAGAATTGATGTGTGAGGAGTATAGGGAAGAGGAAGATGAGTGAAAAAGAAAGAGAGAA
Source organism: Ostrea lurida (assembly GCA_903981925.1). Classification (NCBI taxonomy): domain Eukaryota; kingdom Metazoa; phylum Mollusca; class Bivalvia; order Ostreida; family Ostreidae; genus Ostrea; species Ostrea lurida. The sequence goes on from CAJDSM010158316.1 coordinate 4,221, forward strand.
AAGAAGAAATAGAAAGAGAAGATAAGAGTAGAGAAAGAATAAGGAGAGAAAGATAGAGGGAGAGAAAGAGGAAAGGGCCGGAAGAGAACGAACGTGGTGCAACGGAAGAAAGAGGGAAGAGAAAGAGAACGAGAAGAGTTGAGAGATCAGGAGGAGGAATAAAACCACAAAGGAAACACAGAAAAGGAAGAAAAGGAAAGGAAAGAGAAAGGGTGAACAGGAAAATAAGACAAAGAGGAAAATTTGTAGTAGAGCATCGACGAGAAAAGAGGACAGAGAAAGAGAGAGAGAGGTGAGTGTTACTAGACAAAGAAAGAGGAAGAGCCGGTTGGGCGGGCAGAGCGAGTGTAAAAATAGAAAGACGAGAGAGAGGGAGGAGAAAAGATGAAAATGACAAAGAGGGGAGAAAAGGAAAAAGAAGGAGGGAGAAAGAGGAAAAGAGAATAGACAAGAGAGGGAGAAGAGAAAAAAAAGAGGGAAGAAGAAAGAAGAAAGAGCAAAGAAAGAGAGAGAGACGAGATGATAAGAGGAAAGAGGTAGAAAAGAGGGCAGGAAGAAAGGAAAGAGAGAGGAGAAGAGAGGAAAGAGAGGGAAGGGCCAAAACTCATTTTGACTTCAGATAGGGAGGTGGGGAAACCACTTTTTTCTCGGGGGAAGATTATGATTTATGTATGAAGGGCGGGGGGGAGGGAAAGACACGGTATGTCATACAGAAGAAAAAATATGTATGTAAGGAGAAAAGTGATAGAATTTTGCGACGAAAATTGAAACCCGTGGAATTTTAAACAGATAGCCAAGAACGGCAAGGAGAGGAACGGAAAAAGAAGCATTCTTAGACTGAAAAGATTCTCGTGAAGGGGGAGGGGGCGCCCTGGGGAAGAGAGACAAAGGAATCAATATTATACATACGATAGTAGAAGAGGATTTCTGGTATGCCAAAAAGAATTGAGGAAAAATCGGTTTGAATTCATAACATTCGAGAATATTCGTCAACCTTAGTCGCCACCCTGTCTATAGATTAGTCTAAATAAGTTGGGAATTCGGGGGAGAGAGGATAGAAACAAAGGCAGGAAAGAAAGGAAAATTGATCACTTGTATGAAGTGTAGAATATGGTCCAAGTAAAAAAGAGAAACCACGGGCAGTTAGAGAAGAGAAGAGGGAATAACAAGTTATCCCTATAGAGAAATGTTGTCAGAATAAGGGATTTTGGCCCAACCTTCATTTAGACAGTCCAGGGGAAAGAGAAGAAAATAGGATGGGTATTGGATCATGTCATCCGCTAGCCCGGGTAGCTCATGAAATGGGAATATGGCTACGGGCCCCGTTTCTGGGCGGAATTCCGATTTATAGCAGTGAGAAAAGGGAGGGAAAAGAAAATAGAGGGAAGAAAATGAGGGGAAACAAAGAGACAGAAGAAAAGAGCGAAAAACGGAAATTTGAAAACAAACGGGGTTACGGTGTTTTCTTTTTGGGGGAAGGAGACACACCTGATTGATGGGGCAGCATAGAGGATTTCCAGAGTATGTCAGAATCTGAAGAAGAAACCCTGGGGGAAGAAAATTTATAGTCAAGGATAAAAAGAAGAAGAGAAATATAAAAGAGAAGATTGTACTGAGAGGGAATTACTGGTCTACAACTTTGGAAAATTGGTTCTTAACCAAAAATTGGCAAAGAAAAACAAAACTTTGATGTTACGGCGATGGCAACCAACGCAGGAGGAGAGACAGGAGGAAAAGAGTAAAAGAATTACACGGGATTTGTAAGAAGAATATAGGGAGGAGGGAAACCACAAAAATGGGAGGAGCAAAATGGCCTAGCAGTGTTCCCACAAAGGGAACTTCCGTAACTTTACACCACCTAAAATCCACGGAAGTTATAGACCGAGTAAAAGAAGAAGGAAAAAAAAAAAAATTTGGGCAGAATTGGGAATCATTTCGCCCCAGGAAAGAAAAAGAAACCCGAAAGAACGATTAAGAGGAGTCTGAACCCAATGGCAATTGGTCTTCCCAAGATGTGGAGATCCTGGTGCCCGATTAATATGAGAGGAGATAAAGAGAGAGGGAAGAACCCCGGAAAGGTGCGGATAAATTAAGGCGAAAAAGAGCATAAGAGAGATCGGAAAAGGAGGGATATAATAGTGTGGGAACTTTTAAATGCGGGTAGTGTTTGAAAATGAAAGTATGAAAAAAGAGAGGGGAGAATAGAGGAAAAAAAAGTTGAAAATGTCATGAGGAAAAAAAGAAACATGATGGATTTCTATTTAGTTTGTCCCTTTTATAAAGGAACAAAAAAAAAGAGAAAAATTTATAAATAAGTAGGAAGAAATTGGGGAGATTAATTGAGTCGGTATGATAAAAGAAAGCTTAATGGGTAAAAATCTTTAAAATTTCAAATTAGATGGCTCTGTATTTTATTCAAATGGTTTTGTTAATATTTTCCCAAGAAACAAGCTGGCGGCGAAAAATATTTTATAATTTCTTACCATAACCACCAGACAAAAAAAAAGAAAACCTTTGAGGAAGGAAAGGACCAAACCCGACAACATAATTTCAATTAATTTGTGAGAGGAATAATTTAATGGGAGGTAAAACCTTGTATGATTTTCCAACATTTGTTTGTAATTTTCTAAGACATACTGGGGTGGGGCAAAAACATTTTATTTTATAAGTTCTATAACCAACAAGGAACCAAAAATAACTCCACATGATGAGTGAAAAGATAGAGAGAAGAAAAAGCAGATACAAAGATGGGAATAAAACTATAAGTGATAATGATATTCAATGATGTTGGAAAAAGTAACGTGACTATGAATATGAAGGAAAAGAAAGAGAGAGGAAGAGAAGTAAGGGGAAAGAAAGGAAAGAAGAGACAGGTAAGATAGAGAGAAAGTTACAAACTATGACGGAGGCGCAAGAGAAAGAGGAAAATAATGAAAAAGAGAAAAAAGTGGAGTCAGTAGAATGTTTGTGAGTGTATCATTAAGAATGGTAGAATATTTAATAGTTTCAAGAGGGAGGAGTGGGGAAGAGAACAAACTAGATAAAGAAGAAGAGGTGAGGCCCGTTTGTGGGTTAGGGGGCAAGAGTGAAATAAGAAAGAGACGGAGAGAGAGGAGGGGCCCGAGGATGATGAAGACGTGAAAGAAGAGAGAGACAGAAATATACTAGAGTTGCAGAAAGAAAAAAAAAGAGAATATATTGTTATATTTTCAAAGAGAGGAGAAAGAGAAAGATTTTGTGATAGAAATGAGATAAGTGAGGAAAGAGACCAAAAACGAGAAGATGTGAGGTGATCACTAGATAAGAAGGAGAAAGAAGAGAAAAGAGAATAATTGTTTACCTTGAGAGTAGAACCTTAATTAAGGATCACAAACAAGACAAGAGCTTGAGAAAAGCGATGAAAAGAGATAAAAGAGGGGAAAGAAAGGAAGAGGAGGGAAACACACGTATTATTTTCTATTATAGGATAATGTAGATTGATTTTTCGGGGGATAGAGATTAAGAGAAAAGAATAGTACGGCCTGGTGATTTACTAAGAGTCGAATAAAAAGACGACCGAGAAAAGAGTGGTTCTTCTCGTAATTAGAACGGAAAAGGAGGGAAGAGAGAGAGGTAAAAACTAAGATACACAAGAGTGGTAAGTAATATACATGAAGAGGAGAGAGAAAAGAGAAAAGAAAGAAGGGGGGATTCTCGTAATTATGGATGAATATGAGGAATAGAGATAGAAAAGAGGGAAGAAAAAGAGATAAAAGAATTTTCCATGACCGTTAGGAGGGGAATTATAAAGAACGAAGATAATATCTGAAGAAATTATGAGAGGGGAAAGAAATGTGAGAAAGATAGATGCCGTAGGGGAAATACCCGAGGAGAATGAACTAGAAAGCATTAATGTATAGAGAGGCAATGAATTAACGGGAAAAGAAAGAGATTTACGGAAGAGCGGAGGTAAAGTTAGGGAAAGAGAAGACGAACGAAAGATGTAGGTAAAAAGATGAATAGATTATAGATGTTAGTGATTTGAAGAGGAGACGAAAGAGGAAATACGAGAAAATGAAGGTGGGGGGCTGGTCGAAAACCAGAGAAAGGAGGACGAAAGATAGTATGAGATAGTGGTAAAGAGAAGGTAGTTGAGAAGAAGAAAAGACAGAGAATGATGGCCAGAGCGAGAGGGTGGATATTAAAGACTGTAATGAGTGGAGCAAGATAGGTGGCAAGGAGAAGAATTGTCCCACAAAGATGCTCCAGATTGAATACAACAGATTGATTGAAGAGATGAAGAAAGAGTAAGAAGAAAAAAGTACGAAGGCGAGAGAAGATGCAAACACTCGATCGTAAGGACCCGTAGGATGGAGTTAAGAGATAGGAAGGATTAGCACACAGCGGATCGGGTTACAAATAATAGCAAGTGAAATAGATGCACATTAAACGGGTGACTGCTTTGTAGAGATTGAGACCAAAGAAGGGAGAAATAATAAAGAGGAAAGAACGACAATGAAATCGAGAGAGAGTTAAAGGAAAGATATGAGATTGAAAGAGGGGTTGAAGAAGAAATAGAGATAGATGAGGAAGTTAACTCAGAGAACCCTTATCATGGATTGACCAACTGGGCCACCGTAGAAATGGAAGCGGAGAAAGTAGAGATAGGGGGCACAAATTTGGGATAAGGAGGTGTGTGCGGGGTGTGTGGTCTTAGTTGAGAAAGGAAAGATGACATGAAAGAAAGGAGCGAGCCGGATGAATAACTAACTGAGAATGAAAATGTAGGAGCAGGTGTCTTTGGAAAGGGGAAAAGAAGATGTGATGGGGATGCAGGAGAGAGAAGAAATATGAATAAATAAGTAGTGAGAGTAGTTGAGAATACGAAGAAGAGAACGAGAAATGAGGAACTGTTGGCAAGAGAAAGTAGATAGAGATTATAGAAGCGAGGGGGTAAGAAAAGAGAAGAGAGGGATACACAGTAGGAGGGGCTAAGATAAAAGATGAAAGTTACGAAGAGAGAATGATGACTCAAAGACCGAGTCCGAAGAAAAGGAAGATCAGAAAGAGATCGAGAGAGGGAGAAAGAAGAGAAAAAGAGAAGAGAAAGGTGATAGGAAAGAAAACTAAAGAAATTCGTACGTCGAGGAAAAGTAGAAAAGCAGAATAGAGAGGATGAAGGGCCTACAGAGAAAGAGCAAAAGACGAATAAAGTTTATGAATTAAGAGCGGAAAAAGAAAGAGAGACGAAAAATAAAGTAAAGAGGAGATGCAGAGGGGATATGAATAGATAATATATATGAAAAAAGGATAATGATAGTAGGAGAGCATTTGAGGCGGGAGAATATAAGAAAGAGGACGAAGTGTATGGGCCGGTAAGGAGAGAAAAGGAATAAAATGATTGACATTTCAAGTATGGAAGAGAAAGAGAAAGAGAGAGAGAATGAGAAAGAGGGGAACATAATATAGACCGAACAAAAGAGAGGGGAGAAAGAAAGATGAGAGAAAGGAGCATGTATTGAGAAATGACGGAAACATGATGAAGATGATAGAGGGGGGAACAGGGAAAAGAATGATATGAGGCAAAGCGGAGAAAGAAGGAAAAGAAGAGTGAGAGGTAAAAGGTGGAAAAGAGAGAAGAAGAAAGAGTGGGTAGATAAGGAGGAATAGAGAGAGAGGATGGGGCCGCGAGAGAAGGAGGAAAAAGAGAGAGAATTGGTTGAAAAAAGAGGACACGAGAGGGAGTAGGGGAGAAAGAGAAAGCAGTACAGAAATTGGTGAGCGCAGAGATATTCACAGGCGAAAAAGAGGTTATGACGCTATGTAGGTGCAGTCAGTAAGCAAAATCGTGGGTGAGAAACAGTATGGATAAGATTAAGCAAAAGAGGTGGGAAATAAAGGAAGACAAGACGGGAGAAAAGAGGCAGACATGAGAGTGTGGAGAAGGGTATTGGGAGAGAAAGAGGAAAAAGAAAAGAGAAGAAGAGAAAGATAGAGGGTGAGAAAGGACCTAAGAGCGCAGAAACGAGAGAAGTGGGGGCCCAACCTGCAGTACGCACCAATTTATCAATGAGAAATAGAGAAGAGTAAAAATGATATAAAACAAATAGCTGAGATGTAGACAGAAGTTAAAATGAGGAGAGGAATGTCCGGATTCAATTTTGAGAAAAAATAAGACGGGGTAGGATTTAGTATTGAAGGTCATGGTCCTTAACCTTTAAATTCAGAAGAAAGATGCATTTGGCATCGGATAACGAAGAAATTCCATTAGACCCTATCCTTGAATAAAGACTACAAAGTCAGATTTAATGTGCAAGTATTGAAGGGAATAGTAGGAGAAGCGCTCCTTAAACAGATCGCGGTGAGAAAGAAGACCAACGCCATATATCTTTATATGGTTGCGAAAATGGTGAGAGTGGTGTGAGTAAGTATGAAGGAGTGAGATGAACGGGTAGAGTGGGGGTGTGAGGGATGAGAGAAATGAGTGTATGAAGAGAGAAGTTGAGCGAGGGGTGAATAGGGGAAGAGAGTATAGAGAAAGAGGGTCTAGAAAGGAGGGATAAGAGAGGAGAACGAAGGGCTAAGAAATGGGAGAATGATATTAGAGAGAAGTAGGGGGAGAGAAGTTGAGGACAAAGATGAATTGACGGTATGGTGTCAAAAGGGAAAAGATAGACAAGGGGAGAAAGTGGAAAGAGAGAGGGAAAAAAAAAATGAAAAGAACAGAAGAGAAGGGAGGAGGAAAAAGAGAAGAGGAAAGAAAGAAAAATGAAAGTAAGAAGTTCAATATAAAACAAGGATAAGAGAATGAAAGAGGACGAAGAAGAGGATAATATAATGATTAGAGATAAACAAGAGAGAGAGAGGAGAAGATACTTGAGAGACACCAGAAAAGAGTGAACAGAGTGAGAGAGAAGTTTTTTAGAGACAGAGAAAAGTGATTTTAGAGTAGTGCGGAGAAAGACGGCACAGACGGATGCGCTATTAAAGAGAAAACGAACATGGAGCGGTAGTTCCCAAAACAGTGAAAATCCGATGTATTGCGTACATCATTCTCCTTATTTAAACCAAGTTATCAAAAAAGATAGCAGTCGTTGCGACATGAAGTTCTACCTTGATCAAGTTAGGAATCAACAAGGCAGATGCGGTAGGAATAAAGTACATTGTTCTGACTTTAGTCGAGACGAAAAGAACCTATCATTTGTCTTTGAAAACCCGCGCTGGAAGGGATCTTTTTGTAGTAACTTATTCAAAAATAATCAGCAAAAGAAGAGAGATTCAAAGCTATATGGATATGCAATAACCCAGATATAACAGAGTAGAAACCATGGAATTGGACAACATATGTAAACAGCATGCTCAGGGTGCAAAAAACTACGACATATTCAGAAGTGTAGATGGACAATTTAAACAAAAAATACAAGGCTCTGTGTACAAAAACTTTCGACTTCAATGATTCAGCATAATTAAGGAAACACATTATTACTAGACTAGTGGTAATTACATCTAGGGTTATTCTCCTAGTAATATCTACTATATCCTAAAAAATCAGTCTTTGTTACTACATTGTCAGCTTAATTTATTAGTAGTGATTTGTTATGAATAAACAGCTGATCTTGTTTAGTTCATACATACGGTTTAAATGTCCTTTATCCCTGAACTTGCTATGAAAAATATACATTCTTTTTAAAATCTCAGCATCAATAATTTTGGAGGGAAGAACCCAGAGTGTTAAAGGAACTGTGCATGAACGATTTATCTTATCATAGTGTACAGTTAAGGCTATTGCTTCGTCAAAAGAAATTGGACCTGGTAGAGCTGGGGGTGTGAATTTAGGATCCTCTCAGTTTACTTGTGTATCTTTATCCGATATTCCCGGAATTCCAATTACGGCCCAGGATATGGCGGGTTCGTCGTTCGGAAGGACTTGTTTGTACAATGGACCCAAGCTCGTCTCACTGAGTGACGTTTTTCATATAAAAATTCAAAAGCAAATTGGGCTTAAGACATCCTCATCAAATATTCCATCGTCCCAGAGTATGTGTTGGCAAATTCTCTGCACCAAGTATTTGTTGGTAGGGTGGTTTTGACCACAGTGGGGGATTCACCTAAAAGAAACCAAAAAAAAAAAAAAAGGGAAGTGTGTGGTAGGAAGCGGAGGGGCTGTGATAAACGTGTTAAAATCCTATTGCAATTTCAAAATTCGCTGTGTTTTCAATTCGGCCGCATGAACTCTTTTCAACATTCTGAACGGCGGAGAATTGGATAATAACCGTCATGAATGCAACTGACATAGGATATTGGAAAGAAGCAGTATTAGCCCCAAAAATGTCCATCCAGTAAACTGCAATTAGAACACAACTACAGAGGCTGGAGTCAACTATCAACTTATTATCATCCCGCAAAAAAGTGGATATTAAATTCCATCAAAAGGTGGACTCAAATATTGTTGTGCATATTTAGAAGACAGGTCAATACACATAAAACTAATGATGCAGAAACGTGTGTCCAACACTGTGAACTAAGAGAGAATTCTTGGTATTGTTGATTCACCGATTAATTATTAACTATGACTCAATCTAAGGCGCTAGTACTAAATTTACCCCTCTTGGGGCACACTACATTAGATGAAAACACACAACAGAGTTTCCTCACGATTAACAGACAGTTATCTAAATCAAATTCGTGTTCGGTCACTCCAACTAATTGAGATAGGACTTCCGCTATGGTTGTGTTAGGTCTCTGATTATCGCCTGATTTATGCTTCGCTTTAGGTGTGGTGTGTTTTTCATCGCCTCGAGGAGGCCTTGCGCTCCGAGGAGAAAAGGGATAAAAAACAACAAGCGAGGAGTTGGCAGTAAATCATCATCATCCAAAACCACCACTAGAACCATGGGAGTATTCTTTTTAGTAGATCACATTATTTATCTCAGACTAAGCCTACTGAATTAGGATTTCAACACTCCTCCCCCGTACTGTGGGTGGTTTAGCTGAAGAGGTGCGCGCACTTTCTTACCTACGCACGTGTAAAACCGATATAGCGGCCAGCATACAATAGTTCGTTGGGAATTAAAAAGAAATTCACGAATTACTGTTGACAGTAGAAATTTATCCCGAAATAGTTCTGTTAGAAATCAGAAGTTTATTCAGTAAACACGAATGAAGAAGAAAGAAATACACTTTCGAAGAGTGATTACATAGACATTTAGTTGAATAGAAATTTAGCCAGTCTCAGTGATGCCGGATATTGAGACTGGAGCGCGACTGTGTTTTTCTCTCTAATCCATCTTGTTTGTCGTGGGTGATCTATCTCTATACAGCGCAGTTGACAGTAAAAATTTTCGTGTGTATACTAGTGACGATGTAGGGTGATAAGCTCGTGTGGTATTATAAATTGGGTAGCGGATATTGTGAATTGTTGTTGGAAAGATTTCTTGCAATTGTGTATTCAGTGATGGAATCGTATTCTGTCGTCAGTGAGCAGAGGTTCTAGAAGAGTGAGTCGAGTTAGCCGTACCGCCGGCAGTTTCGGCTGAATTGGGTTGATGGAGTTTGAATTTTAGTTTGGATAATCCATTAAAATAAAGGAGAGAGGAGTAGAATACGTGACAACAGAGGAAGTAGTTTTGTTTGTGTGTTTTGATTAAGAATGGGATAAGAGGTCTGAGCTCGGGTACATCTCTCCTGATCACTCGGAGAGAGTTATTACAGAGTATATTCAGTCAGATGGAAACAGGGGGGAGGGGTTGGGTTCAAGATGTTGGATACATTTTGTGACACTTTGGGCAAGAAGATTACAGGCCTGTTTTCGATCGGTTAACCAATTTATTTTTAATAGAAATCATCTTATGTTTTGAACGAATTTTGACACAGTAGATTTTTTGATCAGCGTTCTCATAAGTCTGTCACTTCTGCATCGGAGTCAACTTATGTCTTTGCTTAGCTTTAGGCGAAATGCTTTGTATCATTGAAAGAAGGGATTATCTTTGTCGTTTCTCTAAGTTGATTTTTCAGTTCTCTATGCTTGCTATAGTAACGTAGAGGATACATACTATGTGATATGAAAAAATTATCACAAAGTGATATCAGACTTGGAATAAAAGGGAAGTAAATATGTGATAGGTAGTTTATTGTATACGATTTTGAGTTGTGGACGATGCACTTAATGCATTAATTGGTGAATATGACATAACAGTGTCCAAAACGACTTCCATATCTTTCGTGTACAAGGCCAAATTTGTCCAAACAAAATTAGGCGACTGGACGAAATATATGCACAATCTCTCATATTATGTAAGTCTAACACTCCATCCAAGTTCGATTCTGCCATCCTGCAATTCTTTCTTTAGGAATAGATAGTTGCGCACAACGCTGACTCGCATGGCATATTTGTGTCATATTGCAGATAAAACTGTTATTGCGTTTTATGTCTAGAACTCTTGTGCACAAAAAATGCTAGTTTCCACAATAAAATCCTGAACTAAATATGGGCGACAGTCGCATCCCATGTACTGTAAATTCTGAGACTCCACGTAAGTCTTCATTAGAAATCCCTCGCTCATGTCTGTATTAGGAGGAGTTGCGGACACAAACAACAGTATCATTTCGTGAGCAGTTCAACACACAGCAAGGGTGTGAAACCTATATTACCCTCCCCTTACAACTATTGAGATTTTGGTGCGGAGGGGCCAAGGAAAAATCGAATTAATTAAATAGAACGTATGTAACTCTAAAACACTCCCAACAAACCGCTCATGCAATAAAAAAATCCTGCAGTCGGATTTAAGGAGAGTTGCGGACCCAAACGCACTGATGCAAATAGGTGAGTATGTGTGCGCATGAAAAAACTAGCACGTTAGGTCCAAACGTTCAATAATCTTGTACAGCAAAATTGGTCCGACAAAAAGTAAGCATTTAAGTTGCTCTGGGTCTAATTATTGCTGACATTATATATGTAATCACACTCCACAGACACGTATCATTAGAGAATTTCTGGGCGAAGGGTTCGGTTGAGGAAGGAAGTCGCGGACAGAGAACAACATTAAGTTTCGACTAGACAGTGACAGACAGGGTGAAGCCCGGTAGCATTACCCCCTTCCCCCACACAAAACTTCGTTTTGCGGGGTGTGGGATAGTAGATACAGTATGAAGAAGTATTTGATTAGTGTGAGTGTATCGTGGTTACCTGTCGCTCAGATGTTTTTCCACTCCCAAACTGGTTCCTGCACCTCTCCCTCCCTGCCACCTCCTACTGTTCTGATGCTACTTAGTGTACAGATTGAAAAGCTCGTGTCGGACTTAGACTAACGGTATACAATGAGAGAAATGAATCACGTTAGTTATAGCAATTTATCGCGAATGGCAGCATAACTCTAGTTGCAATTCATTCACACTTTTTAAGTAAGTAGTGCAGTGAATATATGCAAATAAAACCTTTGTCTTAAGTCACAGAAGCTCCACCCTAACACACTTAACTTAACCACCCATTGAGTCTGGTAGATCGCTAAACTGAAAACAGCACCTTAACCACCCATTGAGTCTGAGTGAGGACTCCAGGCTAAAATACACGAGTAACCACCCATTGAGTTACTGGGAGACTCCTAACTAACACCACTTAACACCATTTGAGTCTAGGAGAACTCCAACTATCACTTTAACCAACCCATTTGAGTCTGGAGAGCTGCCAGCTAACACAAACTTAACCCACCATTTGAGTCTGGGGAGGAAGGAGTCCAACTAGCACAAGCTTTAACCACCCATGATGTTCTGTGGGAACTCCGTAACACAAATTAACCCCATTTGAGTCTGAAGGAGCACTCCCATATTACATCTTAACACCCCAGATTGAGTCTTGCTGAAGAGAACTCTCAAGAGTGAACACGCTGTAGAATCACACCCGTTTGAGTCGTGGGAGACGTCCTCAACTAATACACGTTAACCATACCCATTGAGTCGTGCGAGAGGACTACCGCTAACAACTTTAGACATGTTGCCGATTGAAGTCTGGGAGACGAGTCACAACTACAACCACTTACACCAACCATTGATGTCTGGGAGACCTCGCCATACTTAACGAACTCTTAGAGCTCACCCCATTCGTGTCTGAGAGACTCCAGCTAACACACTGAAACCACCCTATCTCTGCGGGTCTGGTCGAAGTACTTCCACACATAACAGCACTTAAACCAACCCCGAATCTCGGAGTATGGAGAAGACATCCAACGCTAACACAACTTAACCAAAGCAATTTGAGTTCTGGAGGGACTCTCAAAACTATAACACAATTAACCCTATTGAGTGTCTGGTGAGACTCCAGCTTAACAGCGAATTAATACCCATCCAAGTTAGCAACGGTCTGTGGTCGGCGGAGACTCCCAAACAGTAACACAACTTACACAACCCCAGTTGTAGTCTGGTATCTCGCCACTTAAACAGAAACGTAACCACCCTTGAGTGACTGAGGAGGACTCAACTAACCACAGTACGTATAAGAGCGATATGAGATATGGAGAGACAGCACACTAATACACACTTAACCACCCATTAGAGTCTGGAGACTCCAGCATACACATACTAACACCTATCCCTGTTGTCGTGCTGGCGAGACTCACCGATACTACAAGACTTTTAACCACCCTTGAGTCTGGGAGGATCTCCAACTAACACACTGTAACCACCCACCTTGGTCTTGGGAGACTCCATGCTAAAGCACACTTGAACCACCCATTGGGTCGTGGAGAGACTCCAAACTAACACACTTAACCAACCCATTGAGTCTGGGAGACTCCAGCTAAATTTACGACTTAACAACCCACCCATTAGTGAGTCTGGGAGGACTACAGCCAACTAATACATGTGGGTCATCCCATTTGAGTCTGGGTAGATCTCCTAGCATAACCAGTGGTTAACCTGCCCATTGAGTCCTTGGAGAGAACGCCAGCTTTACACAGAGTTAGAACCACCCATTGAGTTCTGGGAGACTCCAACTAACACACTTAAGCACCCGTAATTGAGTCTGGTGAAGGCACTCAAGCTAACACATTTAGTTCTAACCACCCATTGCAGTGCTGTGAGGCTTCCCTAACTATACATTTAACAATGCCACATTTGAGTCTTGTTCGGGACTTACCAACTAACACACTTAAACCAGCCCTTATTGAGTCTGGAGTACTCCAGCTAACACTACGTACACACCCATTGAGTCTGGGAAAGGACTCCATTAGCTAGACTACACGGTTGAACCAGCCGCATGTGAGTCTGGGAGAGGCTCATGCCCCTCACCTTTACTCCTCTAACCCACACATGAGTCTGGATGACCATACCAGAAGCTAGGACATCAGCGGTATTACCCGCCACATTTGTAAAGTTGAGGAGCACTTCCATAACTATGAACCTTCCTCTTCACAGCACCCTCCTTGAGTCTGATGGAGAACTCCAGAGCTACCAACATATTAATTAGCCTTAGCCCATTTCGATGTGCTGGAAGAGACTCCAACGTAAATACTCTTAACCACCCATTTGAATCTGGAACGTAGATCCAGTCTATTTACTGATCTAACACTCACCCACAATTGGTTGAGGAGGATCTCCATACGTATCATCACTTAGAACGCCCTTCTGAGATCTGGGAGACTCCAACTAATAGTTCCTTAACATCACATAATTGTCTGAGAGGATCCAGCATACAAACACACTTAACACACCGCATTGGAAGTCTTGGTGAGACTCCAGACTAACACTCACTTCGTGTGAGACCACCCAATTTGAGTCTGTGGTAGATCGTGCTATATGCGATAACCCACACTGTAATGCACCATTGAATATAGGTAGACTCCAGCCTAACACAATTTAACCATCCCATTGAGTCTGGGAGGACTCCTCACTAAAACACACTTAACCAGCGGGCCATTGAGTACTGGGAGGACGTGCAGAACAGAAAACACACTATAATCTATCGCCATTTGCTCTGGGTGGCCTCCCAGACTAACGAGATCACTTTTACACCTGCAGCCTTAATTACGCAGTCCTCGGCGTGAGCAGACTCGAGCTTAATCACACCTTAACATCCACGCATTTGAGATGGGGTTACTGCCCTAATCTAATCACACTTATTATAATTATGCATCGCGGTTAGAGCTTGGAGATTCCCAACTAGGACAACATCTTACAACAAGTCCCATTTGAGTCTGGAGAGACTTTGGCCAAACTAACACACGGATTAAACCACCATTGAGTTTGGTGTGAAGGACTTCCCAGACTATGACATGCACGGTGTAGACCATTGAGAAATTGGAGGATCCAAACCTAACTACAGCTTTAGAGAAGTCCCACTGCTGTGCAAGTTCGTGGGGAGACTTCATACGAATTAAAACTAACCCAACATTAAATGCGACGCCATTGAGTTGGGGAGACTCCAAGCTTAACATGCGCTTAACCACAGTTGAGTCTGGGAGACTCCTAAAGCTTAATCACGATACTTAACTCACTACCATGTGTGTGGTCTGGTGAGACGTCCAGGCTACACACTTACGTTAACCTACGCCATTGGTCTGGGGGGACTCCCACACTAACACACTTAACCGACCCATTGGTGCTACTGGTTAGGAGGCCAGACTAACACACTTAAACCAACCTCCACAATTGAGTCTGGCGGAACTCTCTCTCCATCTAACACACTTAACCATCCATTGAGTGTCTGAGAAACTCAAAGCTAACTCTTAATCACCATTGAGTCTAGGAGACTCCAACTAACAACACTTAACCACCCATTTTGAGTCTGTGAGACTCCCAACACATACGACACATTATCGCACCCTATATTAGTCTGGGTGTGTGTGGAAGATTCAGATACGTACTCACTTACTTCAACCACCATTGATCATGGGGACTCAAACGGTAACACACTTAAGCACTCCATGAGTCTGGTAGAGTAGCTTCAGGAGACTAAACCACTTACATATCCCATTTGGCGTCTGGGATGGAGCTCCAGCTAATTAACTGTCTATATAGCAAACACCCTTGCGTCTGGGATGAATTCCAGCTCTAATACTCTTACACAGGGCCCGACAAGTGAAGTCTGTGGAGAGATATACAGCGAATTCTCCTTTAACTCCATCCATTGAAGTATCTGGGACTCCATATGAATAACTCACTTAACCACCCTTTTCACATGAGTCTGGTGTGATAGACTCCAAACCTCAACACCTCATAACCAGCCCGAGCTTGACGTCAGTGCGTGGAGACTCTCTAAATAACTTACACACATGAACCATCCCATTGAGTCTGGGTAAGACTCCACTAACAACTTATCATCCCATTGAGGGTCTGGAGATGTCGCAGCTATAACGAGATCTCTAATCACCCAATTGGTCTTGGGACTACCGAAGCTAACAACTTTAACCATCCAAATTGAGTCTGGAGGTAGATCCTAAGCTAACATCCACCTTTGAATCACGCATTGAGTTAGGGGAGACCTCCAATGGCTGAAATACTACTAATGATGAAGCCCACGGCCCAAATTTGAGTTTGGGGGCAGACATTCCGAAGCTAAACGAATCTTAAGCACGGCCTTTTGAGTTCTGAGGAGATGAATCTTGTGGTTGGTGTGTTTTACTTTGCACTCTTACCATTTTAAGTATCATATTCAATGGAGGATGATTTTCAGGTATGTTTAGGTGGATGTGTCATTAGAACAATAACCGGCTCATATTTGATGCTCAATTTAACTCATTTTTATATTGCAGGTAGTAAGTGCACTGCAAGTATATGACTCTCCGTTTCCCGAAATTACAAATAGGTATCATACAGTGTAAGTCAGGCTAAAGTAATAAATTTATTAGATTTTACCTAATTATTTGGACACATCTTACGGAACGCGAGGATGGCTGAGCATATAATACAATTCCCCCATTTATGCTCATGTAATTAGGTTTTGTGCAGTCAGCTAGGTTTCATACTTCCACTCCTATCTGATTCTCACAGATATCACGAATCATTGCTGATAGGAAAATACACTTCTCTCTCTTAAATATTACACATTTGCCAAAATAAATTAATGCGAAATCATCTTCTCTAACAGTCATCCATTGAACTAGCTAACTTCTTTGTTACTGTACTAAACGTAAGCACCCTACCGGGATCGACATTTTGCGTGCTCTTTAACAAGCGTTCTTGTTTTTTTCCTGTAAGGAACTAGTTTAGAATAACAGCTTAGTATCAAACAGAGCCCAAAAATTATGCCATCACTTTTGACTGCTTTTACTTTTCTGACTAGATTATGTGTGAGAAGACATTATCTACCCCCTTCGTAACCACGTTTGTACACTCTCTCTCTATTAG
The DNA here is from genome assembly GCA_903981925.1 of Ostrea lurida. NCBI lineage: Eukaryota > Metazoa > Mollusca > Bivalvia > Ostreida > Ostreidae > Ostrea > Ostrea lurida. The sequence continues at coordinate 20,538 of CAJDSM010158316.1, forward strand.
GGGTGGTCAGTCAACAGCGAATATTCATCAATATAGTTAATTGCAAGTGGATAAACACACAATGGAAAGCAAGGAAGATTAATTGTCATATCGGGTTGTAAATAGGGTAGTCATCACTTTATTACGTGGTATGGACAAATTTCAACAGTTGTAGTGTCATCTTCTCTTCATCAACATGGTGTAACTACAAAATAGTGAGTATTCTTGCCGTGGATGAATGCCTGATACTCACCAGTGAAAATCTCGCAATATTAGGTACAAATTATCACTTATTTTTGGTATATTTCGTTCGGATAAATTCGATGGTTTAACTCATCCCTTATTCTTTGTGCTATCCTTTAGAATGTTAGATATTACGATTCTGGTCTGCATTGAGACAGATAGTCAAAGAAATATCCTAGTTCACAGCCTTTACCTAGTCTTTTTTTTTGTTCGCTAGAAATGTACGATGCATTTTTACCAAATGTGCATCACTCTCCCACCTTATTTACTCGGTCTATAAATATAATCTGGATAGAGCTTCACCCATTGAATAAGCTTCTCGGATTGCTTATCATTAGAGGATTGAATGGGATCCTCATAGACAAATATTAGCTCCAATTGAAATACTCTCTTGTTATCGCTTCATTAAAAAGAGGCATAATATACTGGTGATAAATAGTAAGAAATTGAGCGTAGTCCAACCTTTAACCACTATATTCCGGGGAATTCTCTACATTATGTGGTAACACTGCGAAAGACAATTCTACTGTCGTGCAGTTTTACTTTGTTCATGTTACTTCTCTCAGCTCTATGCTCGAGTCTTATAACAGCCCTTTATAACAAACTTGTCTTTTACATAGCTTGTTTCTAGCGCCCAGTTCAACAACTTCTACTACTTTTAGTGCTTTCTAAATTATCTGGAATTAGTTCTAATTCACAAGCAAGAAGGAAGCATGATTTCAATGAAGACAAAAAACGGCTTATGGTCAATGGATGTGGACGTA
>CAJDSM010158330.1:0-11532 GCA_903981925.1 Ostrea lurida
AACCACACACGAGAAAAGGCAGGAAGATTTCTTTCCTCATAAAAGAGGAGGGGGGGCCCGGGGCCGTGTGTAATTTATTTAATTTTTCCAAGGTGAAAGGAGAGAGAGGGCGGACTTAATCCATCCACCCTACACGATCTTCGCGTAAAAAGCGCTTCGGTTCCGTTTTGGGTCCAAACTTTATCGGACCCCGACTTTCCACAAATAAAATGATAATATCTAATCAAATAAATCTAATTATAGGGAGTAAAGTTTATCAAGGTAGTAACATGCATTATCATATGTATCGTAGAGAGCGATGTAGCGTGTATAATAGCATGATGTAGAGAATAAGTATGAATCTTTAAGAGATATTGCTAGTTGGCGCATTTTAGACGATTAACTTGTCGAACTTGTGCGACGTCATCGTAAAAGAAGGGAGTTCTTATTCAGAGTCTCCGCGTAATGTAAAATGAGATTTATTACTTTTAAACCGTCTTTAAATTATACATAACGTCGAGAACAGTGTTAATATTCAATATATGTAAAGCATTGATTCCAATTTAATGGTAATAGGTACAGATTTATAAAAGACTAAAGTGCACAATTGCTATGTAGCTTAGTTGTAGTTGTACATAGGTAGACAGACACCCATCTGATATCATGTATAAAGTTTGCATCGTTCATAACTCTCGAGCTTGAAACTTAAACAATATGATCTCAGATTTAATCTACAACAGATTTTGCTAAACATTGTTTCGTTCGTTCTTAGATAAATCATTGCACCCTAATAGAAATGGAGGCATATGTTAAAATCCATAACTTAAAACTGAATATCAAAAATGTGTACAATAGCCTCTATAATTGTTAGCAACAGTTAAACTCATCATACGCTTCTGAAATAACCGGTGTGCTGCAATTAGGACCACCTCGACTCCCCGTCCCTCCAAACAAGGGAGCGAGGGCGGATGCCAAAGAGGGGTGCTACGATCCCTCAATTTTTGGCAAAAGGGGGGTGAAATCTATCCACCACATTTAGGTTTGTGGTCATATTGAGCAATAATGATCAGATTAGAGGATCCACGAAATTTAAAAAATATTTCATATTTTAGCTATTCAAGTGGATATATCAGGAAAATACACAAAGTCTCTCTTGTGCATGTACAATAACTATAGCATGTACAACCAGAATCCACATATCTGTATACAGTGTAATTTAGTTTGATACTAGCGAGTATGTCTAAGCTGGTAGACTATTTATGATTACGTTGCATTCGTTATAAAATGTTCCCTAGCCTGAACAACCACGCACATAGAGCTGAACAAGGCATAAACAAGATCATTCTGTATAATATACCATATTATCCAGTTTGAGATGAATTTGCAACAATTTTATTTTCATCTATACTGATCATCTATATCTGAACAACTGAATACGTGAAAGATGTCAAATGTAGATATGTTAGAATTTTGTTTTACAGCTTGTGGCTTCTATTCGAAGACTATATCGGAGCTCTCATGAAGCTTAAAAAGTGCTACTGCGACTACTGTTGGCGGAGGTCGCGTGAGTAATCTTTGAAAATATTATATAAAAGTCAGTTTCAGATTATTTGATAGATAATCGTTTGGCATCACTGGGTTAAGGTCATGGTGAGAACTCATATTAATTGTTCTGATCTTTATTTTATTGGCTTGTCGCATTTATTCTTTTTTAAAAAGTTTTGTGCTCCCCCTTTTACAACACTATTCAAGCTTAGTAGTGATAGTTATGTGCACGCCAAAATCACTTTTCGAACAATAGGTGCCCATCTATAGAGGGTTTCATGTGTATATAATTACTGAGGTGTCTGATTCGTATCTCATGTTTTTTTTTATAATATCGAGTGCGTTATTTCTACTGTTATCTATATGGCCCGTGTTTCAGCAAGGCACACATACTTAAGTTATATGCACGTTCTGTGATACACGTAAAAAGAATCGATGAATATTCCACATCAGATGAATAGAAAGGTTTAAACAACAAAAAAGAAAAACAAAAAAAAAAATCCAATAAACACAAATTAGAGAAAAAAATAAGGCCACCAAAAAGACACAATCAATAAAAACCAAAGACCCCAAAAAAATAAGAATAAATACAAAAAAAAATAACAAATCAGACAACAACTTAAAAGAAACCGATCTTGATAAAGTTTATGATCATTATAGGATCGGAGATACTCCATAACTTATATCCAGAGGCTAAGATTTTGAACATGTCGATTAAGTCTTATACCATGTACACATTACTTGTGACCACGGTCACAACAACAGCAAAAATATTTCCGAATGTACGTATGTATATATTCTGTCCTATTTTGTATACAGATATTGTATATTAAATGACTTCTTGTAACATCCTATTATATTTGTGCTGAATATTTCCATATGGTATTTTTAGATTTAGAGTTCATCATTATGTCCAATTCATGTTATTATTGGTCTTCTATGCTTAGGTATTGTGAATTTAGAGTTCAATCGGTCCACCCAAAAGTACACCCCCCTTCTTCTCCCCTCCTCATCTCTATCTCTCTTCATCTACTCTCTCTCTCTCTCTCTGCATTTTAGTTTTGATTCTACTTTTATCCTATTTGCTATTTTGTACGTATTTAAAATAATGATCTTTTTGTTGGTTTTTGTCCTTTTTTTTTTTCTCTTGGTCTTCTAACCAACCAACCTTCCCCCCCTCCCATTCTCCAATTATAACCATTTCTCTGTTGCTTTTTTCTTCTTTAATTTGCATTTTATCATAACATATGGAAATAATTCATACTCTTATATATTCTCATGTGTCACCTATTATGTGATATATTATCTTATTTTTACCTTCATATATGAGATATTATTATCATTATCAGAATACTATTGAAGGCTGTTTTGCCCCCCCCCCCCTTCTAGATACGCACGAGCGAAGTTGGGGTTTTGTGCAAAAGGCCTCCGTATGTATGCACGTGTTCACCACGTTTCATTGAAGAAAATCAGTAACCAAATAGCCGTTGAGTAGCTTAGTCAATACACTGTACTTTTTAAAGTTTTAAATACCCACGCTAGGAACATAATCTATGATACAATTAAAACGTGTAAAGTAATTCTGCAAACCAAAACTTTTATACAGGCACATGTGTAGTATCATTGTGTATGTCAACAGCGGAACTTGGCCATTGACAATTATTTGGAGAATTGCCGTAGATTTACCATAATTTTTACATGCGAGATATGCGTTTATCTTCACATGATTCTCCTATCTCCTGTTAATATGTAATTGAGTAGGCTGGAGCAAATGCATATAAATTAGTCATTAGAATACACTAATTCGAGCATGAGTTACACAAACACTCGAATATGAGATCCTTTTGTTATCAAGATGATTTAGTAAAACTTATAAATTCAATGTCTTCAGATATCAAACTATTATAAGAGTATATATCACATCCGAGGGTACCTTCTCATAGTTATCGTTCGAGCGTTAGATTTGCTATAAGTTGTGTTTATCACTTAGTATATCCTATGCGTGGTATTGTTAAATCAACCTAGATATATTCGAAAATATGTAGATGAAAGAGTTGATTCGAATCCTAGTGAGACCTCGTACCACATATAAGTCTTATACTTTAAAGCTTTAAAAAATCAGGACGAGCTTCGGCGGGGGGCATTTGCAACGACCTCCCTATGAGGGCACTTCCATAAGCCGACTTTCGCCTGTCACACCGTACAGCAATTGAGCTTGGGTCTTAGTCATCACAAAGTAATCCGTGTTATTACCTCGTCAAACAAAGAGATACGCTAAAAATCCTTTCAGCAGCAAAATGCCGGATACGAGACAACGATATCAATAGTGTGTAATACGATGACCACCTTGCGTTAATCATCAAGCAAATGCTGTACGATCAGTTCACGAATAACACGTCATAGATGAGATACAGCTCAGTAGCGATTGGTCGGTGAGCTGTGATGTGAGGGATGTATTGAAAGTCATGAGCACGGCAAATAAACAATTTACCGAATACTTCTGTCGTATCACACTTCGTAGGGAAATTGAGTATCTATTGGCGTCACATCCGAGTGTCGTTACTTTCCGTGCTTTGATCCAATAACACCCACAAAGATTGACCGATCACTTTCAAGCCATAACCAAATAAGTTTCCGATGCAAGTCAGTGGATAAACTCATAGTTTCAAAAATAAGTTTGATAGCTAATTGTCTGAGAGTCTCGCTCGCAATCTTGGTGCGATTTATTTTAAGTACAGTTGACTTGCAATCATATAGACCAGACTCATTAATTTAAATGTTTAATAAATGGATTAATAAAATAAAAATAAATCAAGTCTAGGATCCGTGCGCTTTGCGTGGCCATACCAGTATACTCTGCTCTTAATCTAAATCATCAGTCAGGTAAGGTTAATCCAATTTTGGACTAAAATTATCTAATACACAACCTAGAAGTCATCTCTTCAATGTCTCAGAAGAGTAGTAGTACCCATATGAATATTACAGAAACCAAAAAAGAAGGCTGGACTTGCAATAAGGAGAGATGATAAAAAAGATCATCTCACATATATGTTACAAATAAAAGTCCAAAGGATGAGGTTATAAGACCCCCTGCGCGCCAACCCTTCACTTACATATACTTTCTCACCTATGTAGATTCCGCGCTATGAATATATGAAACAGTATTTAACTACTCCTATTAGCATTATATTAATGATGAGAGGTCATTCCCCTGGACATCTTAAATCTTGAGGCACTAGAATCTTTAATATATCATAAAATTTGCATTTTTTAAAAAATGTTTGAAGGCTTATTACTCGAATGTTTTTCGCGACTATGGTCAACAGAAACAAAAACTTTAGTCCGTAAATCTGATATGTTTCGAGTTTTTTCGGAAGAGTGCTGCATCCTAACATCCGACAACTCGTTTGATTATATAGAATCATTAAAGTCTAGGTGAGCTGTGGGATTAATAGTATTGTATAAGCGTAATGAAAGAGTTGGATAACTACAGGATACATACAAAATGATGTAATGTGAGTATACACAGTTGTGCAGAAAACTGTCTGATCAATTATGTGTATCAGAAGCCTAGAGTGGAGAGGTGAGGAATGTAAATATGTGTATGAAATCTGATCCTAACTATAATACATACAGAGGATCACTCAATTACCTAGACACATTCACACTCATAACTACACGGGAAGCCCGGTAGGTGAGGCCATCACGGACCAGATATATATTATTTGGGTTATGTAAGGATTAGATGCATGTCGTCGGCCCAATGGGCCGGCCACTCCTATTCAACACCCCCACTCTACCTCGCGATATGAAAGCGAGAATCGCGTCCACTTACTGAATGAAAGCTGCACGGTTCTCGACCTACACATATATATAATATATCTTGGCCGCTGGCTTCGCCATATAAATTTAAATCGTCTACCCCCACTGGCGTGCTCGCACAGATTTATCATAGCTTACACGGATGACGGTCCGCGATCGAGACATTATGAGCGGCCGCGACTGCACACTAATACCATAATATGAATGATCGAGCAGTGTCCAATGCGCATAGTCATAATTAATTTTTAGGAATGAGATTCCTTGGCACAAAACAGACATGTAATTAATACTTATTTTTTAATATTAATCCATGGTCCGGCCGCCCAGACCGATCGAATATTCAAATATATGCATGTCAATTGTTCTGGGTACAAGGCCTCAAGACTAATTTACAGAGAGTGTCGGGTCACAGAGAGCCACTAAATTAACCTGTTATAATCCTAGGCGGCCCCTTTTAAAGATTATCCCCTGCCCCGCGCGCGCCACTCACCCTCTATTATATTATATCTCGCCCGCCGCCCAGATACTATAAGATATATAGTGCGCGGCCTGTCTCGCTATAATTGACAACCATGCGCCGCCGCGAGTTCTTATAGCTTACTCCTCTTTAGCAGAAACAGAGTCCAACTATATCAAAATTTAAAAATGGGTGTCGGGCTGCCTACGATACTGTTTAATAGTGGCGTGCCGAGTGTATAAGTTATTTTTTTAGAATATGTTTGCAAAATATTTGACAATTTCACGGCACTGCAATGGTACACCTCAGTTTTATTGATTCATGTATTCTCAATGGTAATAATAAAGAAAAGAACCATTGTTGCGGTAGTAAGTTTGTCAAAGCTATTTGGTCATGTAATGGAAAAGGGGCCTTTTTTCATAAAAGCTGCAAATTTAGAAGTTAATGATAACTTGTTTTTAACTAACGAGTTACAATGCATATCAAAGTTATGTAAACAGATGAAATAGTACATGTATACTAACTCCATAAAACATTTCACATGTTAGGATCCCTCAAAGGATCTGCAATGTATTAGTCCGCTTTTTATTTTCCTACATTGCTATAGAACCCTATCAAAGTTTTACGTTTATGCTTAAGTATTCATAATTTCTTTTCTGAACCAAAGATTCACATTGTTTGATAGAGTACCTGCAATTGGTAGTGGTTCTCGATCCAACTGTCATAAATGCAGAGGCTTGGGGTGCGTTTTTTCTTGTTTTTGTCCCCCCCCCCCCCCCCGCCTTTTTTGTTTGTTTCATTTTCGTGTCGGTTTGTTTTTTTTATTTGTTTTTTTCTTTTTTGTTTGTTGCACTTCTTCTTTAAAATAATAAGTATTTACTTATTCAATATCCCGATCAGCTAGCATTAATGCGGCATTTTGCCTTGGACCTTTTGTAAATATAGACGTTTTACTTAACAATATGAATATATATATACTTGTATGTATCTTCCAATCAGCCTATAATACTTTCAATCGAGTTATTTGAATACGAAATATTTTAAAATTTCAATTTGAATATCATGTCATTTGAGATAATTGTGTTAATTGTCATCACAACAATAGTAAGTTGTTTTAGTTTTAAAAGTCGAGTATTTCATCCTAACATACGTGTATTTAAATGTAAGTACCAGTACATATTCACCGTAACGTCAAATTAGTTCGTCATTTTTTGACGTCTGGTGACATAAAGTGTTGACATCTGTTTTTTGCTGGACATTTTGTAATTGTTAGAGTGCGATGATATTTTGACATTAAGAAAAATCTTTTTCAAGACATGCCACTATTTAAGAAAAATCTTTAGTTGTCTTAATTTGTGTTAATAGAATTGCTTTATGGACGATTGGTGTTTTAAGCATAAGTTTATTCCTTTTCAAGCAACGTTATTACATTTACGGCACGCGTGTGACATTCGGTGTTGACTCCGTAGAATTGTCTAAAAAGCGAACAAATTCTAACTGAAGTCTACTCAATATTTCCTTGTCACGATCGAGATTTTGATTTGCACATTCTCTAAATGAATTTTAAATGGTGCAGATTACGAATATATTTACATTTTTGAATGAGCATTGAACTCCATGAATATCGTAATGATCTGTGACGTTTTGAACCGTCAAATTATCACTGTGGACGCATCGGTATACATTACAATTATTGTTAACGGTTGACTATAAACTACATGTTATGTTAAATTCTGTTCAAAAAAATATTATTTACAAGTATTCTAAAAAACCTATTTCTAAAATTACCTTTAATTAAACACACCGTTAACTCAATATAACAAGAACGCGCTTTAAAATCAGAACATTTTGACCAGTGTAACTTTTCGTTGTGCACACAAATCTTAATTTCGATAACCGCTATGAATAATGCCACATGAATCAGCGACAGTATGATAAAAAATATCTATCTTTCTTAAGTATTGTGTATCTTTTTCATTTTAAAACCACTTATCGAAATCTTAATCTCAAATTTTTAATAAATAGTTGCAGATTCTCGCCACATATCCAAATGTACCTACAAAACGTATCATGGAGATGGCCTTATTGTCCCACCACGTTAAGGTTGATCTACCTCACAATCTTGCACTCTGGACATCAGCGTATACTGGCATACTGATTAAGATCGACATCATAAATTTTAAATTATGTACATTATCACACATCAAACTCTAAATTCTTCTGCAAATTTTGTGTTGTATCATTAATTTTAAGAAAATATATTAACATTTTGGTAAAGTGTGTGTGACGCTGTTGTTACCGATCTACACGCAATTTTACGGTAAAAAATCCAACTCAATGCCATACATTTTAAGTATTTCGCATTTTCAAGATTTACTTGAATACAAAATGGATAACGAATGTAAAATTACCGATCACCAGTGGATATAAAATTTTTCGTATAATAAAGTGTTTTTATTCATGTAAGAACAGCGTAGATGCTACCGTAATGGTTACGTAATACTTATTGACACCACACGCTGCGCAAACATTTTAAATGAATGCGCATCCCTCATGTAACGGTCTAATCATTATATTTTAATTTGTATGTGTATTATATGCTGTAATAGCATTGAATCATTCTATACTAATAGGTATTCAAAGAATCAAAGGTTAAAAAAATGAGGACACCACTAACCCAACCGCACCCCCCCCCCCCACCCCCTTCGTTCGAGATAATGATAAGGTAAAAATTAGTTAATTATAACGTCAAATCCACCCCAAAACTTGCTGGGCAGAAATCCTATGTATATAATCTAGTTAACCAATATCCCACCCCACAACAGAATGCTCAATTTGGTAACCCCTCTCTCTCTCTCTCTCATATCTCTCTCTCTCTCTCTCTCTCTTCTTCTCTCTCTTCTCCAATCTCTCTCCTCTCCTCCTCTCTTCTCTGGTGCAATGGTACATTGTGATCAAATATAAGCTTTGAAAGGGTAGCATCCGGGTAGCCATAACTGACAAATCTGGAGTTTATCTCAGTACAAATTTCAACAATAATATATCATCTGATTCGTGGGTGCGCCATAGCTGTAGATCTAATGTACTTGTAGGCCTAATGCTTTTTATACGCTTTAAGAAAAAACACGGCTTAATACTCGGCTAATAGTCTAGATACATTTAAATGCGCAAAATCATAGATCTAGTATTGAACTGGCTGAGAGCATTTAAATTAATGTATTTTTTTTTTTTAATTAACGTGCTATGTGCCGAGATAGACAAACCGAGCTAAACACCCATTGTGACGATCAGTTTCGAGAAATCGTGACGTCTATATATTACGAAATATAAAACAGCATATAGTGGCATTATGTGTACATGCATTTGACAATATAGATTAATGTGAAAAAAGCATATATTTTGTATCCGGCAAAATATGTAATCAAATAATGCAATTTCACTGATTCTAAAATAATACATGTATATAACTGCAAAGTATCAGTTTATTTCGTTTACGCGGCAAGTAAGGTATCTAGGCTAAAGTGCAGGAAGAAAAACATGAGATTAATCATCATTGCCTTTATCGCCGTAAACTGAGTATAAATTTAATTATTCGATGCAGTACATAAACATCTTTTTTTAAACTTATGTAACACACATATTAACAACATGATATCAGACTGTACGCGATATGGCCTGTACTTGCGTGTTGCAGAATACTGCAATAAAAAATGAACTTTAAATGTGAGAAATAAACACGGTCCTCTCAATATCACACCATCGTAATTTTTTTGCAAAAATGCTTATACATAGATGTTTTATGTGGTGAATTTTAAAATGGTGAATATTGCGGGGGGACCATGTTCAAATCTGTTAAAAAGTTGGTTGTAAAATGGGGAATAGTTTTTTTTTTTTTTATTCCGAAATTTTCGCGTTCCGTACCGTAATTTTTTGACTACGTCAATATCGTAGAAATGTGCACACTTTTCAACAGCTTTCGGTTTAAATTTTTTGAGATAACGGTGTATCTTCATCATTATTCTTTGCAGTGTAAGGATTTTTGAATTCAACAAAAGTTCATAAATATTATTTTAAAAACAAAATTACGGGGGCCAAATATGATACCAAACGAAACTTTACTCTTGTGGGGGGGGGGGGGGCTGGGGGGGGGGGGCGCCCCCCCCCCCCTTAAATCGCCCTGCCACTATCAATATTTCATCCAGTTCCATCATGTTCATAGTCACAAATAAGTCAGATATCTAACGGAAACGCAGAGATATTCATGCAAGTATTGAAATTTGACGGTGCCACCTATCAAAATGTATAAGTAGCTTATCACCTTAGGCGTGATATCTGAAAATTATGGCGTACATTGAAATACCTAATATCGCTTCTCAACATATCAAGGACAAAGACAGGGTTCCTATAAAACCTATTGAGAATTCACTGTACCTTGAATCAAAATGTTTTAGTAGCTGATTTCATTAAGCGATTATTGGGATTATTTAGATGAAAGGAGTCATATGCTTATATATAGATGTTCATTACAATTTCCCCAGTTACTAAACGTTTGCAATGCAAAATACGAATAAAACTGTCCAGCTGAGTGTTTTCTTTGAAAATCATATAGATTGAATTTAGATTCTCATACATTTGATATGCCGTGCCCATTTTCGGATATCATTCTTAAGGAAATCAGCTACTTGTACGCTTTCATTCGAGGTGCCATGGAATTTCAACTCATGTTTCTGATATTATGACTGTGCATACGCTCATGCTTACAAAAGTCCCCAAAATGACCCCAAACAACCGCTAAAACTTCATAATCAATCCATCGTAGATTGTTTTTGAATGCAAAATCCAAAACTCTAAAATTTCAAACCAAGTTTCGATATTCAAAACATTTGAAAGTGGAGGGATTTTGTAGTAGACAAGCGTACTGTCTCGCAGGTGAGCTAGCTTTTCTAGGAATGTTGTAGAGTTTCTACAACTTTACGCAAGTTAAGCAACGGCGAGCGTGGTCAGCACCTGGATTGGTGGCCGCTACACGTTACAATTTGGTGACAGCGTAGTAACTCTGTTGTTTGACGGGAAATTTGCTTCAAGTAGGGTATCTGCGAAGCACTGAGACCTAATTTGTGTTCTCGTCCGGGAACAATAGTAGTTGTCGTCGGGAACGGCGGATGCTGAAGAGGTGCCTAACATCCAGAGAGAACCCATGCTAAGTTTCGGGACGAACCTTCTTATAGCGGGGGGAAGTGTAGCCAACACAGTGTAAGAGGAAAGTTGAGCAACCTGTATGGATGGCTACATGTTATATTAGCACATTTATCAGAAGGTCAATTATTCTCCAGAAATGTTTTGCAAGCTTGCTGGTTCTTTCACTAAATGACCAGAACCACGGAATTCATTTCATAATGGTTCATAATTGGTTATAAAAGTAAAATTGAAAAGATAAATGGTACATTTACCATTACACAGCCGATTAACCAGGGAGGCATGAATAACCTGGACAAAAAAGGAACACAATTATAGCTGATTAGATTTTAGTCTGTAATGATTTATTTAAAAACTTGTATCAAAAGCATTATCAGTTGACTATGAAGGCAATATTTTGTATGGAAAAGCACAAAAAATGGATTTGAACAAACTTCTCTTTGGCTTGAAATGTAAAGTACAGTCTCGGCTATCAGTACATTCAGTACTTTGATTAGATGAATGTAAAGGCAAAGATAACGGACAGAGATCAA
>CAJDSM010158336.1:0-11285 GCA_903981925.1 Ostrea lurida
TGAAAAACGCATATTATTTTAAACGAATAATCACAGTCAATTTATACATGGATTTATTAACCAAGTCAAAAGCTAAGTTTTAATTTGAATTCTCTAAATTAAAACCAACAAAAGAAAGAAAAAAAAGCCAAAGAAAGATGAAACGAAAAAGTAACAAATATTGAAAAGTAACATTTTGCATTTGTAAAACCCGAAAAAAAAAAAAAAAATAAAATAAAAAGAATGAAACATGGAAAGACAGGAATTTACAAGTATACAAAATTCCTAATCAGACAGTTTCAAAAAAAAAAAGAACTGAACTAGTTAGAATTGGAACAAATTTTGCAAGACTGCAGACCATAAGTTAATGTTATTAAAAATGTTTAAAAAGGATGAGGAAAAAAAAAATATTTACACAATAGCTCACTATAAAAAATAATAGATCCATACTAGCTAGAAACTAAGTGAAGCTGAAGTACTATCTTCATCAAAAACCACCAAATATGATCACAAGAAAGAGCCTCTTAAAGCTATTTATGTTTCATTTGACAGACCTCAAATTATATAATTAAAAAACCAAGTAAAAGAAAGCACTAATTGCTAATTAACTAGCCGTAAGAGAAGTAATGTTTTAAATGAACTTAGACAGTGACCTTAATGACCGTACCAAATGACACAACCGAATGTTTTAATGTAAACATGAAAAAAAAAAAATGTAGAAAGAAATTGATACAACATAATTCAGAGAAAAAAAAAATAAAACAAAACCTACATTTTGAAAAAAGAGAAGTGCGCATCTATTATTATAACAAAATCTGTCTGTCAAAAAAGATAATGACTATATAATAAAATAATGATGAACAAAAGTGAACTCATGAGCAGCTCCAACAAAAATTTGATAATTGAATGGAAGATCATGTGAAATTGTTCTCTATCAGCTGAAAAAAAAAAAACCTGTCAATTTTAAAGAGAAACAAACATTGCAGCTAAACGAGGCACAATAATATTCACGACACGAAACGAGGGATAATCGTTTAATACAGTCGAGATAGACTGTCATTATCACAAATAATTTAACGATGGTTCACGTGACAATATACCGTCACAATCTGGCAATAAATGGTCATGTTATTGCGTCATTTTCCCTGTGTTAAATGAAAAAGGAAGGCCGATTTTACTTGGCAGATGTTTTTGGCGTTCTCTGGCTCGCAACCAACAGTAAGCCACCGCGAATTATTATTATTTAGATAATGTGATAACATTTCAAGCATGTTTATAGGGGTACATGTATAGATTTCTAACTCCTTCTTATGATCACCAATATCGATCCACTGATTTAAATATACCATAATGTACAGTCAACAATCATATATCAAATTAAATTGCACCCACATTTTGCAAATAGACTTCTAGAATACATGGAAATAATAACACCCCCTACCTATCCATGTCAGTGCGGTAGAGATTAGATAGCTCTTTTGTTACAGAGTCACCACTGAATGGCTCAGCTACGGAAACTGATACTCAAAACTCATTCAAAGCAATATAAAAATTAATATAGATATACAATAAGTAAAAAGTGAAGGAGTATAGAGGATTGACGATGAGTTAGTTAGTACGAAACTTTAATTAACGTATATATTGGCAATAGTTGAGGTTAGCGGTAACTATTATCATACAATCTGACATTAAAAAAATATATATGGTAACCTGACATGTAGCACCATTACTGACAGTTTGAACTGCAGCAGGCAGAACTTTTTCTTTGAAGAAATTGGGATTATATCTTCAGTTAATATATAAAATGTGTAATCTCCCAACTTTTTCTTTGAAACCACTCTAAAAAGAATGAACAATTGAGCATGACTTTCAACCTTCCTCATTTCTCCCCTGTGATTTCTCAGTGGTTTGCGTTCAAATTTAATGAAATCCATGCGGGCTTCTTTTACTTTGGACTACTACATTACACAGTAATGGAGAAATTTTTGAAATTTATCACATTAGAATTATTTAGACCGAAATCAAAAACCTATCAGAACTTTTTTACCTTGTTGTGACGCTGTCCAAGGCAAGAACAGTAGCAAATGAATACTCTCCTCTTTTTCCTCTCCGTGCCGTTGTTGTTGTTTTTCTCTCTCTCTTGTCTCTCTTTCTCTCTCATCCTCATGCTTTCCTAATTGTTCGACCTCGTGATGACATTTTTTTCTATTTGTCTCTCTTCATGTCTGCTTTCTGCGTGGACAGGTCACAAGAGAAAAGGTTTTAAAAAACGTTCTAAATGATGTTTGTTTTTTCGTGAAATCATAATTTGAGCTCTTCAAAGAAAATTCTACTTCTACTTCCACATTGTGCTAATGAAAGAAAAAGACGCCAGGGGTCAATTCTCGAGATAAGGAAGGCTTGAATGTGACTTAATTGTATACATTAAGTAATATGATTACTTCTCGTTCTCTCCTTCTATACGTATGTATAAACTTATCGATATATATAATACTATCATTACTATTATAATAATACTATTATATATATTTATATATTTAGACAGGCAAACTAAATGTCGATCGGCCGGTGCTCGTTCGTTTGGCAACTGAAACCAGGCCAACAAAATAGATCACCTGTCCCATAGCACAGGCTTGTGGCCACATATAATAAGATCTCTCTGCTCTTCTCTGCTACAACATAGGCCCGTAAGCCTGCGGGAAGTGGTCCGAGACCTAGGCCTACTATGGCTTTAAGCTCACTTAACTACTTCAGCATCATACTCATAGTGACATCTCCATTTATAGAGAACCGATGGAAGAATATCATTTTACTTCGTCCCCCGAAGGTCTTCAAGGGACTGTAGTAATCTTAGCAACATTTACTGAATATACAATCAATCGAACGTCGAATTCACTAACTCAGCACTCATAATTTCAGCCTATTAATTCTTATAAACTTTATGATTTACTCGTGCTCGTCATAGTGCATGTGAATTTCCTTTTACTGTTCTAACTAACGATCATTTGTTGGCAACGAAAATGATGGCTAAAAACACATATTAAAAATACGATTCACTACCAAAGTATTATTACCTATTCAATAAACACTCTGTCTTACATCTTTTCTAATAGGAAAAGAGATAAAATGAGCAAATTAAAAATCTTGGCCTATGGCCAAACTCTAACATTCAATAAACAATTTGTAAGTGTATTAATAGGAGGTTAAGCATAGAGAACTAGAAATAACATTAATTCTCAATCTGCTAGGATCTGTTGCACATCCATGCCACCACTCCCGTCCATCATCCGCGCGCCATATTTTAAGCATCGGCCAACATGCCCTACACCTCATACCAGGGTTTTCTCATTAACGGTGACCATTCAAAACCCTTATGCCGAGCACGTCGCTCGTTATAGAAAGACTCTAAAAAAACACAAAAGTCCTTTCAAAAATAGAATAGCCAATCAGTTCCATTCTTTCTCATGCTCAATAATTTTGCGAACTCTCCAATTGTTCCCACAATAATTTAATGCCCAGGTACACTCATACTAACACTTACACGTACCATACAATATTATAATATTTCAAGAACTGAGCGACAAAGTAAACTAAGACAATCTTCCTCATAACCCTACTATCTTTCTCTGCAACGCAGTATTTCATCGCCAGATAAGCACTAAAAAGAATCAATAAAAGATTATATAATCAAATACGTTGTTTAAAATAAAAAGTAATTTATATAACCGCTCTCGGAATATTACAAATGATTCTGTATTAAAAAAATTAGTCTAAAATCTTCATAGCTAAACAACATCTACATACAAAGTATAAAAAGTTCAATAAACTCTCTAATCATTATGTTTCTTCATACATATATTCTTTACTTCTGTCCATTCTCTGTGATTGGTCTACCATTACTGGTAAGATTTATTCATATTAATCTTACAAATTACATGTCACACTAAAAGGGTTTTTTAGTAATGCTTTTGGTCTATGTTTACACCGAATGCTATAGATAGGAAAAGTGCAGTAGGTTGTAATAGTACTTGGCCCTCCTCTCTGAATAGGTGCGATCGACATCGCCGTTACATTTTCATTTTTGAACCACCCAGAGTTATACACTTTCACATTTTCTCCTCCATCATAGCTTTTCTTTCGTCTGTAGTATCTACCCCTCGTCTTTGAATGAACACGATGCTATTACACTTGGACTTCAGACAACTGGTTTTTTGAAGAACAGAAGAAATTTCATTGCAGGCTCTCGTGTTTCACAACATTCACACAGAAGGTACTTTCATTTTTCTTCTCTATCATGTTATTCCTAATGTGACCAGAAAGCTAAAGTCCTTCATTTGATTTATAACATAAAGACAACCAACTCCGTTTAATTGTGTTGGCAGGAGACAGTATCCAGAATGGCTGGCACCATTCTGTCAGATTACTTCTACTTAGGAAAATAGATTCCAAACTTTCAAGTTGCTCTTCATAAGACTCT
Organism: Ostrea lurida; assembly: GCA_903981925.1. NCBI lineage: Eukaryota > Metazoa > Mollusca > Bivalvia > Ostreida > Ostreidae > Ostrea > Ostrea lurida. Next base: position 4,457 of record CAJDSM010158336.1, read on the forward strand.
TTGATCATAACTTGAGAATGGCAATTATTTGGCATCTCTCGTCTTACCATATACGTTCTCTTTAGTATTACCCCTGCAAAAATATGATGTCATACATTCGTTACAAACGAACAGCGCCTCCTCAAGGTCCCCTGAAATTCCGATTTCAGGGAGCATTTGTAGTTTTTCCCTCAATCTGGGAATATGTAATTTAATTTGTGTCATACGTTGTACGACGACAAATGTTTCACTGAAAAACTTTGTGCTCAGCTCGCACGACAAAAAAAGTTTAAAAGCTCTCGATGCAGTATTTCAATATTAAGGAGGTCCTTTTATTGTCATTGGAATCACTAAAAGAATAAGAAATCCACATCAATGTCAAGAAATGTTCATAGCATTTTTTGGGCAAAAGCTTTCGTTGTTAAGACAACCGCGGTCCTTACTCATCAAAAGGGAATTGCTACGGAAATTCGGTGTTTGCCTTCCAAATTTCAGGTCTACGCTCCAACTTGTCCAAAACGAGTTTGTGGGATCTTGCTCCTTGTGTTGCTTGCCTTAGCAAATTCTTGATGGCAATTTTCGCATTTAGCAAAGTCAACGTTGACCGAAATTATCTAATAACTTGTTCTAGTAATAGATTAGTGACCAGTTTCACCCTATACATTTCCTCTCTTTCGCCTTTCTTTTCAAAAAACTTAAAACCTACGTTTATCACTCAACACCCAAGCACACGAAGACTGCATGTAAGTCCAGGAAAGATCCAGGAACGCCATTGGGTATATATCATCTATCTAATTGTGTTGATCGCCACTTGTTTCTTTTCGTGATTACTATACAATTCCCTTTTAATATCATCTGCTCATTGTAGCGCTACGCTAAAGAAAAGTCATCACATTCCGAAATATTGTGAAGATTAATACGGTTTAGTTATATTCTTGTATAATGCCTTGATATTTAGCGATTGATTGCAACGTTCCAACAAAATTGATTCCACCTGGCTTTGTACACTTTTCAGAAAAGATCGCGTTCTGCATCACATAAAATTCGCAAAACAACACACTAAACAGTCAGTTTTCATTCATAAACTCAAATCCATTTAACTCCTACAAGTAAGAATTTAAATTCCTCTGAAATTTCGCTTATTGAAATTAGCAACATCAAGTTTGTTTGCTGTTCCCATAAAAAGTGCAACTAGTAAACCAGGTTCAAATTTGCCAAGAAACCAATATCAGGCCAAAAATTGAATCCTGAAGAATTTGAAGTTAACTGGTCTCTCTCTACCCACTCTATGTTACAGTCCATTCTAATTCTACTACAGCTTTTTCTAATGAGGGTTGCGTGTGTGATTTTAAATATTCAGTTTCAAGTCCATAATACGTTAGGTACTTTGCAGCCCACCGCAGATTTGATCCGATATGCTTTCAAATATTCTCCTTGCGTCCTTTTTCTAGAAGACCGGAGTGCAAGCGGACATCTGTTCGGGAAGTGACAAACCTGATTTTATTGATATGAGAAATTAGGCTAGCCCTTATATTCCCATACTTTCTCTACGTGCCTACCTGACTTCTCTTCTCATCTCTCCTTGCCTCTCACAGTTCTCCTCCTTTTTGCAGGGAAAGATGATTCTCATCATGCAGTTAGCGTCCTCACTCAGCTCTCCATCATCATCCATTTCACTCTCTTCGTAATACCGGTTATATGAGCTACATTCGCAGTTTCTGGACTTTCCAGATGAATATTCTATCTTCTCAACAATCAAAAATCTGAATTCATCTCAATTGTCTCCGACGTGGATCGTAGTGTAGTGTTATGAGGTCGCCATTTTCAAGTGTTTGATACAAGGAAAATATTTACCTCGTAAATTTGCTAGCTGTCTTTTGTCTATTCATAGTCAATCTTTTTCACATAAATCCCACTAGTAGTCTCGAAAGGCCATGTTCACACAGTCATTATTGTCTTCTGCCGTCACTAAACGCTAAAGATAAGACTTTTTAAAATTAGAAAATGAATCTTGTTTTTTTTTTACTTGTCTTTAATAAAATATTCATTACTGGAAAAAAATCTCTATGAGCATCTGATTTTTTAGGTTGTGGCAGTTTATGCTGATCCTGCTATATCTCTCTTACTGCCAAATATAACTTGAGTTATATGTTATTTTATCACCGTATTAATCATTTTTGTATTTCTCTTCTTAACTGCATCTTAAAAACAAAGTTATGATAAATTCAATTACTAATACTATATTGAATAAAGAACAATAACGGTGAGCAATGCTCACACATATCCCACGCTTCCCACATTTGCTTTGACCATTAGATTTATTTGCCGAATCATGTGTAATGGAAATCATAAAATTGAAGACATCGGTAATATTAAAAAAGGACACAACATATATTGATTAAAAGACTAAGGACTTTATTTTTCATTACATAAGTAATAAGTAGATCTATGTAAGATGATCTTTTCAATTTATAGTTGCAAATAAATATGGTATCCTTCTGTTACCATCAGTGTATTAATTGTGTGACAGAGGTCCAAAGGTTGGCATAAGATTGCTAGCCGATTAAGAATTATTTTATGAGATCAGATTTTGCCTTTGACTGGTGAGTTATGCCAATCTACAGTAATGATATTGGTCAATCACTACTCAAAGATTCTACAACGAAAATAATCATGTTTTGAGCGGTTTCAGAGGAGTTGCGCTGACAAACTGTTTCAATAGTATATATCTAATTTGGTGGCCAAATTTTCTTAAGTCTACAAAATAAGGCACCATTAAATTCCCTCGAAAAAACGAATTTGAAATCGGAATTTCCTGCTGTCTAATGGCGCTAAGAATTATGACAGGTTTTTATTGCTTAATCTTATCACTACAAAGTTTCCGATAACTTCTAGATGCAAGCAGTTTACAGAGGAGCGCGCTGGATCAAACGTGTTTCAATAGTTATAGTTGAAATTGTGGCCAAACTTTGTAAAGTTCAAAAAGGGGACATAGAATTTACCGAAAAATTGACTCGTTATTATTTCCTGTGTATTCATTTGCGCATCTAACAGTATGTTATTCATTCACTACAAAGTTTCATCGATGAAATCTGTTGGAGCGGTTTGTCAAATTCAAAACGGCACCATTACTGTATAAATTCCTTATCAATCTCTGGCACTGTCGCTATGAAACAGGACGGAGGCGAGTGGGATCACCGTGACCCTAGAGATGGCGATATTCAGGATAATTCAGAGGCGTCACGTCCAGTCCTGCTTGAGGATCAGGTGGGTTACCACTGTATTCAGAGTAGAGAGGAGATTGGGCGAGTACTAGGGATCTGAAGTTAGGGAGGTCAAGGCAGTATTGTGGAGGTCTTTCGTGAGTGGATCGTGGGAAACATCAAAATTTATGTTCCAAAAACACGAGGGGCGGGGAGCTACAAGCAGTAATCCGTAGGAAAGACGGCGTTACTTGATTAAATTTCCGATGGCTTTGTGTGCGGACGTCGAATAAGCAGGCACCTTTTGAAGAAAGAACTAAATTTCTGTCCGGAATTTATAACGGACTTTTCTGGCATATAGTTATAAGAAAGACGTTAATTGTAGTAAAAGAAAGACTCAAATGGGATGATATCCGTCGGAGCTGGTCACCAGGGAACGGAGATTTTCTGATTCCTTCGCAGCAGAAAGCAAAGAATGATTGGCGCCGGAAGGGATCAACTTTAATGATAGCAAAGTATTAGGTGGTAATTCCAATTCCGGCCGTATCCCAGAAAAAGTACGGGTATCGCGGGAATAGCAAAGGTTGACTCGTGGAGCGTCCGTAGAGCTGAGACCGGTCAACACACTAGCCAGTGAGCCTGGTGTATTCCGAAACTAAAAAAGTACAACTGGCGGATTATACGACGTTACCCGTTCTATCGTCAGAGTACCTAGGTACTGAACGAATCGATGCTAGATAGTGGAATGCTCTTAACAAATCGGATTCTTCATTGAAATACAATGCTATATCAATATCTAGTCAAATCATCATTATGATTTAAGTACAATACTTATATTTGTAAGTCGCAAACACCACAGCATTTATAGCAGCAATACCACGCTACATTCTAATAGTACGATTTTTAAGTACGTCTCGGTTGATTCTTTTGAAAAAGAAGATAGTATTGGAACTTATAGTGATGATAACAACTTCGGCTAGCGTATTTATTCTCTTCTTAAGTTAACTATTACCACCGCGGCTACCCAGATATCAATCTCTTAATTTGAGCCGCAGTTAGTTAGTCTTTTCAGATGGGATTTACCCCGACTTTGGTTAAATAGATAGTATCAAATACCGACTTCAAAGCGAATTAGGGACAATCTGCCTTGGTGGTAAGTGATGAGTATTTCGAAAAATCGAATGTAGCTGGCTGTCAGAGTATTAACACTTATAAGTCAATTCTATATATTATGATAAGTAACAATGATAAAAGTTATGCTGCTGGTGAAGCAAAATCGGCTCACATCCCACTCGTCTCCACATGCTTGAAAATGTAGTTTGCTTTGGGAGGCATCCTAATTGGTAGGAATAGTTCATAAATTAGAATCATTCGGTTATAATCTAGGAGAGATATGCACATAATTGAATTAAACTAGAGATTTTTTTTCGGTAGTAATATATAGTTTAAAAGATTCTTTATCATTAAACATACAATAATGTAATGTCCTTCTCCCATCAGTGGTGTTCTTATTGGTGAAAGAGTCGAAAGTAGAGAGCATAATTCCGACCAGACAAAATATCCTTATTTCGTAAACTATGAATCAACTATTTCCTGATGTAATATGCCTCCTACACAGTATTGTTGTCATTACATCCAAACTACAAGTATGAATTGCGAGCGAAATCTGTATAATATGAGCGGTATTCATATTATGAAGGACTTGGTTAGCTACTGACTGACAAACTGCTCTTCATTATAGGAGTTTGCAGCTATATTTAATTTGTTATGAAGCCAAAATTTATCTAAAGTCAATAGGTATCAATAATTCCCCACCTAAAGAGGCGCAATAAAAATTGTGACAAGTCGAGAATTTCAATTGTATGTATATGCGTCACATCTTACTCATCAGAACAAGGTATGTTATTTCTCTCTTTACCAAAAGTATATCACTATCTGATTGAGTGGTTTCAGAGGCAAGTCGCACACAATCAAGACCTGACAAACTGTTTTATCAATAGGGTAGTCACTTTAGATGGTAGTGGTTTTGGCCAGCCAAGTGTAAATTACAAACAGAGAGGCATAATTCAACAAGATAAAGATATTTGAAATAAAGATTCGTGAAATTTCCTGGTGTATATGGCGTGCATACTAACAGTATGTTATATTCGTATACTACAAAGTTTCCGATTTAATCTGATTGAGGCAGGTTTAGACGGAGTACGCGCTGACAAACCTGTTTCAGATAGTATATTTAAACATGTGGCCATTTTTTGTAAGTTCAAGGGCATAATTCCCCGAAAAAAAAAACATTGAATCAGGAGATATTCCTGTGGTATAATGCGCATTAGCCATGGTATGTTCTCATAGCTACAAGTTTTCACGGAATTCTGTTGAAGCGGAGTTCGAGGATTGCGCTGACTAAAAAAAGGATAACGGGCACTGACGGACTGCACTGACTGACGCGACTTACTGACAGGACGGGTACAGAAACATTGTATACCTCCACGCCAACGACGTTGCCTGGGGTATAATAACCTGACATTTAAATCTTTTCAAATGCAGTCTATGCGAAAGGTTTTTTTAATCCACACAGGACATTCGGTCCTAAGTACTTAATGAACACACAGGACCGAACCAAATTTTGTCAGACCGAAAAACCATTAATGTAAAAAATTGAAACAAGAAAATCGTTTCTATTATTCTTATACTATTAATATTTTATGTTTTCAACAAACTTCCAGAACTTGCTCCCGCATAATACTTGTAATGAGACGGTCCACGGTTTTAATCACAATTTAATTGCTTGGATTTGTGAGGTTTTTTTTCTTCTTAAAACAAACTCAAAACTGGACACGCATGCATTCCAATCTATTTATCTATGTATACTTTTTCTCAATATAATGTTATCAATCAAAGAGAACAAATTCAATGTCATTGACATTGTACATGCTGGTCCGGTGTAAAAAAAAAAATGCATCAGACCTGAGACATTATATCGGTCAGGTCCGATGACTTTCACATTGACTGCAGTGAAATGATTTCTTTTCAATTGGTCTTCTTTCTATGCTCTTTCTATGCACGCTTAAAGGTTTTATAAAAGGACATTGGACACAATTTTTGGTGATATCTTATTTAACAGTTTAATGTGCCTACCAATGTCATAAAATTGTTTCCATTATTAGGTCAGTTGTATTCACAGCAAGACAGCTCTTAGAACATGTGCATTCCAGTAGAGATAACGAGGCTCTATATCACACGTTACTTCTGCTGCTGGTTATCTATAGCATCAATGTAAATTAGTGAAGAGATAAGACAATGAGAGAGTTGTAAACTCTAAGTATGTTAGCACTGTTCCCATGGAAAAGTATCTCTAATGTGTTTCAATAATGACTTCACATACATGAATGATGGAAGTAGTTTCTGTGCTTTTCCCCCAAGAATTTTCCAAATCTTACTTCACACAAGATATTCATTAATCATGCAACAGGGAAAACCCCATTTTTTCACCATGCAATTCAAAGTTCCCAAGGAAGTTAATCCATGAGTGAAAAATAAGCTAATGAGGTGTATAAAGTTGTATATATTTGTAGGTTTTTGTTAATTTTCCTCATTATCCATATCACTTGATGCAGTATTCAGTATTATTAGGAACCATTTCCAATGCA
>CAJDSM010158347.1:0-13683 GCA_903981925.1 Ostrea lurida
TTAAATTCCACAATTCTTTGTGCACTACCAAAACGGAGCAGCCAAGAATTGACTGATTCACCTGAATTTATCAGTAACAGTCTTAGAAATTCTCGTCTTGGAGATTACTTATATATAATAGAAATGTGCGAGATCTCAGTTTCATCTATGTGCTTAGCATTACCTTATCTCAACTTCTGATGCTCTACTTTGCTTAATAATATGAAAAAAAAAGATCTGGGGCAATCACGGAGTCTCTGGACTAACACCAGATGGTGGAAATTCAGGTTCTGAAAGAAGTAAGCATCCCACTGGATCGTACACCTACGGCCCTGAAAAGCAGCCTCATAGTCTTGACCAGTGAATCATCGGAACATTTCCGCTAGCTGCAAATGCTTCATAGTGTGTGTAGATAACGTAGGTCCTACAACGCAGTTATGCGATATAAATGACTACAGATTAGCAGTTTAATGCTTGATTGACAGCTCATATTGGTGGTGAAGATTAAGGAGGAAAACTGATATTTAACTATAACCGAAACGTTGGCCTAATGAGCCCTTAAATGCAATATTTCGTAATCGCAAAAACGACGAAGGCTTTTATCTTATAGTATAGTATATACGGATAGTAAGTATTATGACACTTTCTCAAGTACCTCAGCCTCAAGTAATTTTACTCTGACGCATAGTGTTATCATTGGTAGACTCATAGTGGTGATAACATGCCTATGGCACTATACAAATGTTAGGTACATCTAATTCAAGACACTGCTCATCTTCTAGGACATAGCCTTAACCTAGGTCCTCGCATAATCCAATATATGGGGAGTTCAAGATTTTTAATTGTCATGGTCAAACAAGTACTCCTACATATATCAGGGCCCTGGGTTTTAAAGGTACGTATTATATTACGCACTCCTGTTGAATCAGGTCACACCCATTCCGCGAGCCCTTATATCCTTTATTAACGTAAAATCTGATGTATAGTATTTAAAAGTTTTGTCGCGTTGGGTAATATTAAGAATATTCTATTAAGTCATAACCACTCATAAGGTTTATCTGCCACCTACACGGTCATAGCTTTCTGATCCTTTCGAGTTTTTTGTGGATTCCCAATCTTGTTACACGTAGTATGTGATCAGCTATAGGATAATTTTACTTTTCATGAGTTTGCGGATTTTCAATGCATTTTCCGGATTTGAGCTTATCACTGAAGAACATAGACTATTTGTTAGAATATAGTCTTATCTGGTGTCTATGGAGCAACGTTACTCCGATATTGATTGTGTATATTTATGTAACCCTGGTGCTTGCGAGGCCTTGTCTGGGACTGTTAGTCCCCGAGGTTTCTACAGCCCATTGCTATTACTAGTTTACTAGCTTGAGATTTATCGGTATATGTATTTAATTGCAAGTAGTAATATTAAGAATTCATATCAAAATTAAGTTAACCGTCAGCATTACGCGAGCTCTATCCCTTCATGAGTTATTTTGGTCTCCAATTCTTTACTTTTATAATTTCACATTTCATTGTTAATCGGATTTCCAAACATTTCGGTATGAACGCACATTCCCTAAAAGGACTGATAACATAATTTGTTGAATATGCGTCATCTTTGGTCTGTTCATGGGCCCTATAGAAATGGGGTACCGGTATCTGATTTATTATTATGACCTGTAGGTCAATAGACCTCTGGCTGTGGACTGTTAGATTGCCCGGACGGGTTTACTTCCCGAGTGTGCCTATGTACATAGTCGTTATACTTACGACTTGAAATTACGTGAATATGGATTATTTAGCATTCAGGTAATATTAGAAAATGGTGTACATATCCAAATTAGGGTTATCTCCTCACGGCATAAGCTCTGATCGTTCGAAGAGTTGTTGATTGAGTTCCCTATATCTTTTACCACTATATTTGATCACTTTTATATAAGTTTACCCGATTCATGCGTGTTACGGTATTTCCAATTCGCAACTTTCGGTATTTAGGCAGTCTCTAAACTGAAGTCATAATGTTGGTTGAAATCAGCGCAGTTAGGTGCATGTGGAATTGTACTCGTATATGATTAAGTAATTATTATTAATTATGACTCTAGTCAGACATCTTCAGATGTACTACGAATGGCCCAGTTGTAAGATTCATAGTGAGAACGATCCAAAAACCTCAAATTTCTAACACGCTAATATTGACCTCTGATTGGTAAGTTAAGAATTATTTTGAGCCGGGTAGCCTGACGTTAAGATCATGTTTACTTCCTCAATTTGGGCTCATTTGTTTATTATGCTTTTAAATAATGGAATGACTGCACACTAATATATATGTGGTTTTGGGAATAGGCCATCATTTTTTGGTGAAAATTATGGTGGTGGGGATGGGCATAAGCAAGTACACATCTCATATATAGTTACTTACTATCTGCTTAGTTTCTTATTTGGATTGAATAAACTTGAGGAATGACAGAGGCGTAGGAAAGAGAAAGAAGGCAGAGGATTGTGAGCGAGCTGAGCGATATAATTAAGGAGGTGAGAAAGAGAGAAGAGACAGGTTAGAATGTGTCTACGACTTGAGAAAATCAACCGATTCGATAGGATCATTAATGATGTTCAATAATACAGTGGTATCAGTTTATCAAGACCAGAAGAATACGAAAAGAATAGTGAGCCTATAGACTCAACTTTTGAATCTATAATTTTTGTGAGAACAAACTACTTTGTCTACACCATATACCCTTGTGTTGGCGACGTGGCCTGCGAATCCTGTTTTCTTTAGCAGATGCTCGGGTTTTAAACAAAATTGAATGTTTCCTGTACCATAGTTCGATGAGTCCTCTTTGAATCGTTTTTGACTGTGGGCTGGCTTGTTTTGCGCAGGTTTTTGCACTTTCCGTTCGTTATCAATTAATTTGCGCCATAATGAGCATAGTGATGGTTGCTTGGTTTGATTCTCATCTTTCTCCTTCGTACATGGCTTTGCCAGCTAGGAGCATTCTCCTTCCCGTGACAGTTTGTCTATATGGTCACTCACTGAATTTTTAATTATGAGAGCGTTCCTACTACTCCAGGTCAAAAATTATTCCTCTACAGTTGATTGGCAATGTAGTTCAGTGTTGTATTGAACTGATGATCGTATGTTACTTCGTACTCTATTAATTTTTATTCACTAAAATACTCAAATCAACGATTTCCTATAGATATTTTGATGTATCTGAGTATCTATTGCTAAACTGTTTGAAAAATGTTTTGACTTGTTTGACCCCATAATTAACCGAGTAACTTTTGCGTTTCTACGTGGATCTATCCTCCTTAGCCTCGAAGTGTTTTCTGCTAAGCATTGCCTTGACCCCAGAAGACCCCAGCATACAATCTTGTACATAAGGTATTTAGGATCAGTGAGTTCAGTTATCTAATATTTGCAAATAGCTGTCTATTTCGCAACGTACCAATATTTGTCCATCCATTTGCAAAGAGGAACAGCAAATTATTCCTATTTTTTCTCTTTAATTGTCCTGTGTTGTTTCTCCGAGTAACTGTTTCAAAAGCGTCACCGTTTTGTTTTATGTTCTTCGACAACCATTTCTGTGCTAGTATAGTCTGACTTGGTGCGGCTGTTGTTGTTCATGTTACAAGTGGTTCAGCAGAATCGCAATCTCCGACAGAATATACTCAAGTGCTGGTGATTTCTCTCTTGCGTACTCTTGCAGTTTATCTTGGCGCTTGAATCACTTGAATCTCAACCGACTGCATTATTCCTTCGATTTTTTTACTTTGGTCAGTTCTGTCTTGCACAATGCGGTGAAAGCTTCCGTGAAGGAAAGCCCGCTGATCGTTACTATACCGTTCCTCTACGTGCCATCAATTAAAGCATGACATGTGTGGGTAGTCCGGATCTTCTTCCTCACATTTCTTGGGCAGATGTGTTTGAGAATACTCTTACGAAGCGACCTTAGTGCTTATACTTTCCTTCACGTAGTTTATGCATCGAGCCGCTTCATCCACCAGGGATATATTTTTCTTTTTTCTAAGGCAGATTTTGGCATCAAAAATTCTTATTGCCATATTAGTTCTTTGTATGAGTGGTTATACTGTAAAAAGCTTTTTGCTCTATATGCTGGCAACTGCGAGTGAAACAACTATCGCTTTGCAGAAAGTAAAGGCATATTACAGGTTTGCCAAATGCGCCAGATAAATTACAATCTAGCTAAAAGACTAGAACATGGCTGCGCTGTTATGATGCGTCAACTATCGGATGCTGCATATCCAGAAGAACATGTGCTCATCAGTTTATGCAAATAGTACATGATTAATATACAGCATATCTGAAGTATTGGTTCCACCTAATATGCAAGAATCATAGCTTTGCATGACTTCATGTCAAGTTAGTCAGGTTAGTTGAGTGTCCTCGAGATTATGCCATTTCTTGTCGGAGTATGATGTCGACCACAGTTATTCACAGTACTTGGAGGTAATCTGGAAACCATCAGCATGTCTTTAGGGGACCTCAAGTAACCGAATTAAATTAACGTAGCACAAAGGCAGTTCTCGTCGATCCTTTTGTCCTCGTTCTGGATGTATGACTCTCCCTGGATAATTTGTTGTTTTCTGGACACATTTAGGTTTATTTCATCTTCTGTGCAAAAAAGTTTGTTCACACTACAAGTAACGCATCGTATATATGCACCTTGGGCATGTGTGGCCATCCATGAGGTGACTTTTGCGTCCTGCTCTTCTTCTTCATTTGCAGTAACCAAATTTCACCATGTTTAATAAGCAAAAGAGCTTTTAAAATCTCAAGATTATGCTAAAATGATTTTGGCATAAAATATGTCTACACTAAAAAGATACACACAATGGGTATTGCAACATAGGTCATTTGAGCCCTGTATCAAGCTCAGTGATAGGAAATGTTTGATCAAAATAGTTCCCAATTAATATCCAAAATTACGGGCCGATGTATCTCCTTCCTGCCAAGATTTGGTGATATGATCCAGAAAACCCCTGTTGGCTTCTAAAATTTGTGCACAATGTGAACATGATCAACAAAGCGGCTTTTGTTAGAAGGCTAATTCCATATGTTAAAGAATAAGTATACAATTTATTAGCGTTACTGGCAAGAAATTCTGGACATATCACTCTTATGGATCTCCTACAAATGAAAGGGAAAATCTGGCCTTTATACGAATCTTATTTAATAGCCTGGAAGATGGTTAATTGAGCTTAAATAGGCGCTCAGTTGTGAAATTGTGGACGAAAAGAGATGTGAATGATTGGAAATCCAAACGAGCCACTTGTTTCCTGGTCCTGAGACATTTTTGATTTCATTGGTCTTTGGTTCGGTATCAATTACCTATCTCACCAGAGTATTGTTTTCTAGCATCGACAATTCTGCCGTATGGTCAATCCTCCCCTCAGGCAAACACCTATCTATCTTAGACTAGAGATGTTATAAGGGTATTTTCATTTTCAAATATAGTCTTTATTACTCCCATCCATCTGTTATGGGGAGGAAACATACAAACTGATACTTCAGTTAATTCGAATCCAGACTCTTTTTATATATTCGACGTTGTTATACTTTCGGAGAGTTAAGAACAGTAAGAGCTAAAACGGAATATAGGAAACGACTATGCTAGTGTGCTCTCTTGTTCTAGTTAACTTGCCATCTACTCCGTTCTATTTGAACGGATTAATCTAACTTAATCTCTCGGTTAAAATACACAGAAATCTTATTTACTATTGGACATGTGATTTATTCGACAGCGATTGTATACAAATATTGCGTTTTTTTCAGTTCAAGGTGCAACGGTATTCACTGTGTATGATCTGATAGAATACTTGAAATAGTACAGATCTAGCCTTGTCAGTGTAAGAACTGATAACATGCCTACGTACCTGTGAATACACCATGTGCGGGGTCAGTAAAAAATCATAGCCCGTCTGGTTCCCTGACAGCCAGTCTGAGTAGCTCCTGCTAGGGCTCTGCCTCATTTCATCACACGTTTGATGGTCCTAATGAACCATAGAGGCTGAAATATAACTCTTAGAGATGGTACCGGTAGTCTTCTCTCAGATTGCTCTCCTTCTTACTGGTGCGTACTTTACTGAATGTACCTTGACAATAGCGATGCATTAATTATTATTACTATAAGTAAATGAAGTATATAAGATGGTATTTTAGATTTTCTTTCTCTAGCTTTCATGTATATGAATTAAATCAAATTTACTTCTCAAGATGAAGAAAGGAGTAAAACTCATAATTTTATTCTGTCCGATAGCTGAACTCCCACCAGTGTGATGTGTTGACTTTGGTTTTGCGTCATATTCATATGCAAATTAGATAAAGTATACATCTGAGTCCAATTTCTCAGAGTGTTACCGCTAATTAGCTCCCCAAGATTTCTAGTTTCACGAAAATAGTCGGAGCCTGTTTGGGCAATAGTCCCGAAAGCCTACTATGTGAATGCCCAAGGTTAAAACTTCTGCTAGAGACATAATGCCGCGCGGGCCGGTAAGCTGAAAGCTCATGCACTCAAGGGTGATATTTAAGTCACGTGGATTCAAACCCAAGGCTCGACTTTATTCTGCATTGCAGCAGGATGTCATGTGTTTCTCGTAGCTGTCGAAAACCATTTACAGCATATTACATGTAAAATAATAGAACATATGATATCTGTCAATTTCTGTAACTATTAAGACAGGAAATTTACTTGTTATATACTTTATGAATATAGATGGAAGTTTAGGTGTTGCAAAATGGAAATGCAGCACGATCTCAGCTGATGCGACATACCTTAGCTCTGTGGCGAAACATTTTTGCACACACTCATCAGTGATTCTATTGGCACCTTGGGTGATTTTCCTCATACAAATGTGGGCAATTTCCGTTCATTTTAGATTGTGCAGTCACTTTGTGTAATATATATCTGATAAGACATCCATTCTTGGCTATACTAGACCTACATAAATACTGCATATGGGTATTAAGAGGAGGGATGTTACATAAAATGGCATGATATTACACCTTTGCATAAATGGGACCAATGAAATCATACGCGCGCATTTTTATCTTTCATGTGTCCGTCTGTCTGTAATGTTGAGCGTTATTTATATATTTGTTTTTGTGCCCAGACATATTCTAACAAGAGTGGATCCTGAATTCCTGACACGAAATACAATCTTTATACGCTATTTACATTATACGTGTGCCTCATATGCGACTATTTTACTAGAATAGTAATCTGGTAGCTCATCTCTCTATTGTACGATCATGGCGCGGTCACTGCATGGACCATCAAGCGTGAATAAATCTTGATTGACTACAGTTTTTCCCGTGTGATACATGCTAATATTACTGTCTATTGTACTTTCTACAGAAAGTGTTTTAGTATTGCTTCCACTACTTAAATTCAATATAGTACATTACAATTACAGGCAAATACAAATTCAGACCATGCGAAAAGAACTACTATGAGTACTGAAATACACCTGCGTGACATGATAGCTGAATTTACATGCGTTACATCTATTTATACTTTTCCTCTCGACTGTATATATGGTAGAGGTGGGTTAATATCGCTGATCCTTGTATCCATCACATATGTCAAAGGGACTTATTAACTTAGAGTATCCTGTACCACTTCCTATATTTCAGAGCGAATTACAGGAATGATACCCCCAGAGTCATCATTTAGATTGAGACAGTTAATGTTAAAAATTCGTACATTGGTCATATACATTATTCTCTATCCTAAACATATAGTCCTATTAATTTAACCTCCACCGGAGGATATTGGTCTCTTTTGGACAGGCCTAGTTTTGGATCAAGGTCCTTCCTGGAAACACTTCTACCCATGGTCTGGGGTAAAGCTCTTTGCTATTTCTTTTCTTTTTTAAATATCTTAGCGCGTCCTCCCACCAGAGAAAGAATTGAAAAATAGATTCGTTGCACGTAGTAGGACAAATTGTGCTTGTCCTTATGGAGCGACGATTGGCCAATTCCCAATCTATAAAGGAATCAAATACCCGATATCAATAAACTGCTCACCTGTACACCGTTAGTATGGATGGCTCCGATACCCAGTATGGCTGTGTCGGGAGGCACTCACTTTTATAAGCCTCAAACGCCGTCGCATTCATAGCTACGTGAAAACCATCTGGAAATTTACAACTTCATTTAAGATACAGATCACTAATTAAAAATCGCCGTATTGGGTCCACCCGTGGTATAATGCTCTTATAGCTGGATTTGTACCGTGTGTTTCTGCCGTAGTTTTACTTATCTAGTTAGCGAGTTGACAGATTACACCGCCGCACGTGGCTTTCATAAAGCTTTTATTTTCTTATATTCCAAACTGTGTATTTTGGAATCGCCTTGTTAAAAACTTACAAAAATAGTTGTATAGTTAAACATTTGTGTTAGGTATCTTATCACTATCTTTCACCTGTTTTAAGACGCACACTTAGCTGTTAGCGCTATACATGTACATGTAACACATATTTAATACCGCCACACGCTTAGCGTGTAGCGCTTTATTTTACCATGTACCTTGTGTACAATATTGATACAGCACATCTTAGCTGATAAGACGCTATATCATTGTTACTCTTGTAACATTATATGGCGTAGATCTACAACACACCTTTGCTGTAGCGCTTATACATGTACATGTAACTAAATTAATAATTGCAGTGTTATAACGATTGCCCCACACACAACATCTTAAATTTACCCATGAGTCTGTTGAGATTAGCCGCTTCGAAGTACATTTCTACTTATGTAAGAAAAATACATTTGAAATGCAATGGATGAGAGGCAACTTGAAGCGCATGTGCAGAACTACATATCAACATAAAACTGGTTGTTCGATTTCATGTTGTTTTCACTCTTTCAAGGGCGATGTGCGAATCAATACCTTATTGCTTACGTGATATTTCACGATATGTTCACTTGCACTCTATTCATTTCCACCAAAAAATCTAAAAATCTAGTAGGGCACCGGGTACATTACCATGTCTGTTTAGAGTTCGCATTATTTTAATTAATTCCTGGGTGTTTTTTTTTTAACAAAATCTGTACAGCCAGCTCTTATAAATTACTCAGTGGACATTGATGAAAGCGCCATTGATCATTTGGTATTTACCGACCCCAAAAAATTCAATATAAATGGTGACTACCATGATATCAGTCTCAGAACGATCATTTTAAGAGCTAATACTTGTTTAAGGCAATTAGAAGTTATCTGCCCTTTAGATCTATATGAAAGCTATTACAGTACATATGGGATATATACTAAATTCTTAATCAGTTGCAGGGAGTATGTATATCGCGTAAACTATTGTTCAGTAGGTACAGCGAATAAGTGCAACTGTAAGCCTTTACTCTCTGCATCGTTTTGTTATTCATTCAAAGATATGAAGCGCGTATGGTGAGTTCTTTTCATCAATACTTTCGATTATCTTTGAACATTTTTCCTCGGGGGTAAATGGCCCTTACCATATATTAAAAAAATACTTAGATAACACTTTAATATTACACCTTAATGTGATTTAAATTTCTCAGTGTCTTAAATTAAAAATCCGTTAGTGCTATAGAGACGTCCCTTTTAAAGAAAATAAATAAATCTCGGAAACGTTCGCATGGTGTTCTTAAGATGTATCATTTCTTCCTTTTTTCTCTTTTTTTCTTTGTTCTATTTTCTAATAAGTTGGCTTATGGTTATATCTGTGGACTTCTTGGCTCGATGATTTTAAAACGACCTTTAAAGCCACAAAACGCCCGTTAAACACTCACTTTGAAGCCGCCCCCCGATATGACAGCCAACAAAGAAATATTACCCCTTCCATAACGATCACCTTTCATCAGCATTCTATTACTGTTATAAAGTAAAACATAAATATCGAATATATGTAAATAAAATTGTAGACCCGGTTAGTTTTCATTAACGAGTGCTGTAAGCATATTGAATCTTTATTTCTGTAGTCGATCAATTAGAAAATCAGATGTGTACTTGCGTAAAAGTTGTCATTGAAAACCTCCAGTTTGTCCCGAACGACTACCTGAAGACGATGTTAATATTTGCACGTGAATATAACATTAGTCACGAGGCTAAAACCTCTTACATTTGAGAGAGCGATATTTATCCCGTGGGGCGAATTTTCTCATTCCCGCCATAATTGTCGTGACCCAAGCACAGCTGTTTATAAATCACTTCGCTATGAGGGTCATAAATGGGCGATCTGAGGGAACTTTGATGAGTATGTGATAAAGTTTACCGGAGTGTGAATTAATCTGCGGATAAAATTTTATTTGATATTTTATAAGAAGTGAGCTCATTGCCAGAAATGATAACAGATACTGCATTGCTTATATTTCAATATGTGGGAATTCTTGTGAACTTCCAAAACATTTTTTTTATGCTGAATTCGGTAAAAAAATATTTTGAGGATCTCAACTCAAATCTCAACATGCTAAGCCATGTATTTACAAGCAAGTTTTGTACAGAGCTAGCAATTTATATTGAATGCCATCATTTCGTTTATTTAAAAAACGCAAGCAAAGCAACAGTTCTGACATTATTTCCATTGGGATGTATTCATTTAACTCCAAATACGGTTAAAAGACATTATTATCGCTAATCAAATTGAAATTGATTCTGATAGCCCAGATATTAATCATAATTAAGATGCCAATAAATCCTATTTTTTTCTTTAGGGTGAGGAGTTAATTTTTTTTCTGGGCCCGGAGGATATGGGGGGTTTTCTATGGGGGGTTTTTTTTTTTTAATGGGGGGGTTGGTTTTGTTTTTGCGCACATCGTCATTGCAGACATTACGACGCATTGCTTTCCTTCAAATAATTTAGTTAAATTCGCAGTTATTGCTTCCGCACTCAAACATTAATTGAGGCTAGCGCAGATTATATTGACTTAATATTAACTACTCGATATGTTGAGGTTTAAAGAAATGACTCTTATTACTTTTTCGGCTTGATCCAGGTATCACGAATATTTGGACGGTAAAACTTTTAGCAACAATCAATGCGCGGGAATTTTGGACGGTAAAACTGCATCAAATGCGTCGAAGCGCATTGATGTAAAGTTTTACCGTCCAAAATTTCGGTGATACCCTGACTTCAGCCGAAAAAATATATAGAGTCAGTTCTTATCATTTAATTTCATATATACCCCGACAAAATAATGTTCAATTCGACCTTTAATTGTTGGATTATTTCTTGACCCATGACCTCAAATAACCTGATACTCGTAAATCATCGCTAAGAATTAATGCACCCAGTCCTTAGTGATGTCTACCGTGAAGAAACACAGCGTCGTGCGAGAAAATAGATCAATAATATAATATCTTTGGCGGACAGACGATTGTATATTTTCGCCTCACATCCTCGATTCCAAAAAGCCGCGCCTGAGTTGCGCATCGAGATATTTAGACTCTAACAGCCAGATAATTTTGGGAGAGGCCCCATTGTCCAATTATAATAAATTCAGACACAAAGCACATTTCCTCCTATTACTTCTATATTGTTTCTTTATCTCGGAAAACGAAGTGTAACTTAATTGATGATCGTCATAACACAATATTTTTGTTCGTCTGGACGTGTGATTAATAACTCGCATTATTTGTAATACATGCTAAAATTGCCGCACAAAGGAAACGGATAATGTTATGTAGTCTAAATTCCAAATTAAGGGATTTAGGTAAAATACTTCGGAGACGACCTAACACTTGTTAGCCTCCATTGAAAATTTTCTGATATTGTGAGCTTGCTCTCTAAGTAGTAGATAATAAATATTTAAAACATCGAAGGTCTCAGACAGGACACCAGTATAAAACAATAACTCCCACGCGGATCCCCTCGACGTGGGTAGTGGTGAGATGGTTTGATAGTCGGATAGTATGACCGAAATTAGCCCTGCAATAATGTGGCCTCTTCCGATTTTTTTATATATTCTTTTGTAGACGTTCGATTTCCGTTGTACTGCCACCCTTACGGTAGAGATCCTATGTATGTTACCCCCCACCCCCCACCGCCGAAAAAAAGGTGAGGTGGGCCGGTAGATAATTTTCCAGTTTTAGAACACCCCAGTATATCACTGAAATTAGCACGATAGTACTGGCTAGCACCTGTAGATGTGGCTCAGCCAGTCAGAACCTGCCCAATCACTCCACTGCCGCGAAAAAGATATAGTATTACTAATAACAAGAAATTTTAATAATCTAATTTGCAGGAAGATGAGTGCCACCACCAATATATAGGCCTAAAACATCTGTTAGGCTTAACTTATACCAGCTTAGAAAGCGCGGCTGGTCGAATCTTCATATTGTGAATGTGATAGAATTGGACTGGTTTGCGGATAAATTATAGCATAGGATCATCATTCAAAACCACGCGGCGGCCTATAGGAGCTAATGTACAGACTATGCGAAAGGTAGAATTTTGACTAAATATTGAGATAAACTGTTTAATTCTAATCTCCGCAGCACGAATGCTTTCAACCTTCCACCAAGTTGGCGTGTATGCGGTATTCGTGGTAACTAGCCATTTACTAAATGTGGTCAATTTAAAGTAGATTCTCTCGGCTTTACAGTGACACACATTCTCATCTCCAAAAGAGGGTGTTTTTACCAATGAGATTCGCCCCCTAGGTAATCACTTAAAAATAAAATGTACAATAGAAATTTGTTCAAATAATCATATTTAAACGTTATCAGCGGCCACCTAGCGCCGACTATTTCGAGTCTCGTCTTAAAACACCGTTTAAGAATTGAGTGATGCTTGATCACACGGTGGATCCTGGAACATACCACAGTAAAGTCTATATGGACAGGTTGATTTTTTGCCTCTTAGGTGTATAGAAAAATATTATATAAAATGAGAAGAAATTAAATCTTATGAGTTTATTTTCGGGTGATAGCAAGGTTATTCACGAGATGTTTAGACGGTAAAACTTCTTCATCAATGCCTTCGGCGCATTTTGATGAGTTTTTACCGTCTAAAAATTATGCAGAGTTGATCCCTAGCATCACTCCCGGAATTATAAAAAAATATAAGATTCATTTCTTATTTCTCATAGTAAGCTCAAATTACTCGGGTTTTGACAACTACACGGGGCCTCTGCTTTTGTAGTATCATCCAAAGGACCGCCCCCATTTAGCCGCCACTTGCAAGCAAGAGATATTGAGAACCTATTCTAAAGTGTGTTCGTGGATAATTTAAGATATCTTTGACCATTACTCTGCCTTGTGTACAGGAATTGATGAAAAGACACTTCGTATAGTAAAAATTCGGAACCACTGTCGGGGTTCGGGACCATTGTCGTTAAGGGTTTGAATACTACAGACGCTCTGGGCCAGAGGCAGGGTGCGTTGTTTTTTGACATGAAGTTGTAGCAGGATGTGAACAAGAAGATTGTCATACCCAGTCGAGAGCATTTCATTCCCAGAATCGGGCAATATTTTAATTTTTTTAAATTTTTTTTTTTTTTTTTTTTTGGTCTTCAAATGTTTGTTTATATTTTGCATAATTGTTTATTTATTATTTACATTGAATTTTTTATTTGAATAGATTTTTTACATATGGATATAATGCCTAATCTATAAATAGATTTTTGAATACGAGGCATCAAACTCGTATTTGTCCGACTCTTGTTTTATATGCTGTTTGAGATTGATCACTGTTCGTTATCTTCAC
>CAJDSM010158357.1:0-12198 GCA_903981925.1 Ostrea lurida
GGGTTTCCCAATACCAAAACGAAGTAACGATCGCCATATTTGTCGTCTTATATTTTGCTACTCGTCGACTAAAGAAATATAGGTGACAATCATGCTGACGCGTTTCAACTATGACAAAGCGATATTCTAGTTCGAGGCAAAGCGGAATGTATACAGTATAATTGTCTATCTGCGTAAATTGTTTCTACTAGCTATTCTCTTTTCATATCAGCGACTTCTAATAGCCTTTGTCCTGGGCATAGAGATGTACAAAATGCTATCACCAGCTGGTCTGGTGTCTTTGGCCGCTTGCGTTGTTTTCTTGTTCTTATAGTTTATTATGCGACGAAAGCAAGTGAGGAAGAAAATACAATTTGCCTCTTTTTCATTACAGGCCAATTCAAAAAGGTAATGCCATGCTACAAGGCGATAGTCACAAATTACCTGACAGGGATTAAAGATCTAGCTAATACATTCAGCCTTTTAAAAAGTTCCAACGTGATATATTACACCAGTCATTGTTGTTAATCATTTTTATGTGTTTTCCATTTTTTATGTGAGTGACAAACTTAGGGACACTTGCAACACTATATATATCTATATATTTCAGTATGACGATTCTGTAGACTTTTTTTGTTCTTCTTGAAATTGAGTACATGCAATAATCTATTCGGAAATGCTTATATTATTTGTAGTGACATTTATTTTTGAATACTATACGAGAGGCACTAAGTGCTATTAATTACTTATTTTGTAATATTTATTTTGATAAGGAAAAGTATCTTGTATTGATTATAATGTTACATGTCATATTATGAATGTAAATCTTAATAAATTGTCTAAAAACAATGCAATAATCTTTATTTTAAACTTATTAACAAAGTAGATACTTTCATTTTACCGGTAATAGGATTAACGGTAAATTTCAGAATAGTATCATCGTGAGCAGACGATGCACTATATAAACACTGTATAATAAGTTGAACATTCGGACGGCAGCTAATGAGCGGGATAACTTGCTGCTGTTTCGCTGTTCACGGTACTCGTCTGTTGTGATCATCATGATTGATAGACCTACACTGAAGACGTTCATCTGGCAAGCAAACGCACAGCGAATGAAGCTAGTGTTTCCAACACAATGACTTCAAAACCAGACAAGGCTTTTCCGATATGAAATCGGTTAAAAAGGATGATAATATTTGTAAAGAAAAAAGATATCTCAAATAAAGTTATAATCGCCATTGTCTCGAAATTGGAAATTCGTACATTGGTATTCAGGGGTGCAAAAAAAGAAGCCTTTTTTTTTTTTTTTTAAAGAAGTGTCTCTTAATACGAAGCCTAGAAGGGTCAAATCAGGATAAGAGAAAAAAAATTAAGTCGTAATAACGAGATACTAAGTCGTTATTACGAGATAATAAGTCGTTGTAATAACGAGATAATAAGTTCGTAATTAACGAGATAATAAATCCGTAATTACGACTTAATTAAGTCGTATTAACGAGAATAAGTCGAAATACGAGAAATAAGTCGTAATTACACTTAAAAAATTAAGTCGTAATAACGAGATAAAAGTGTAAGTAGAGGGATAATAAAGTTGCCCGTTAATAACGCAAGGAGGATATAAGTCGAATTACGCACTTTAATTTAAGTCGTTAATAACGAGAAATAGAGTCGTAATTAACGGATAATCTTTAAGTCCGTACGAGCTTTTTAATAATCGTATTAATAACAGAAGCGGTTAGGATTAAATTAAAAATGAGTCGTAAATAAACGAGGATAATAATAGTCGTAAATAACGAGTCCAAGATATAAATAAGTTCTCGTAATAAAACCGACCTTATATTAAGTCGTACAATTTTTTAAGGTTTCCTTTTTATAAAGACGAGATAATAATCGTAAAGTAACGAGATAATAAGTCGTAATACGAGATAATTAAGACGTATTGCGTACATTTTTCCAATTCTCTTTTCAAATGATTTAAAGCATTCTTTGGAACAAAAGGGCACATAAATAATATATTTTAGGCTCTTGCACCCCCGACCAATCCTTACGGCGGTGGGCAAACATTGTCAAAAAAAGTGGAACAAACAATTGCACTTACTTAATAAAAAACTAAATGCATAGTAATGTAATAGAGCAGGAATTAAGGCCTCGTTCGGTGGGGGGGGGGGGGGGCCGCGGGACACGAGCGCTTCTTGTGGGCATGAATTCTTCATATATTCATAAACGTTGCTCTCGGAACACGGAAGATTGTTTTTGAATGCATTTTAAGTGCATCCAACGATAGCCCTACAATCGACCAGATGTTTGATGCCTCTCTAACTTTATAAACATGCTTAGGTAGATTACTGTAATACCTTTCTTCTTTCCGCAACTTCAATCGTCGAAGAGTACGCTCAAAAGTTGGACATGCTGATGATTAGTACGATGCGCTAACGCCAGAAATGCAAGTATTTATGCATGGATAAACCAAGTTCAAAGATACAATCTAACATGCTCTCCATCCTCATAAGCGAATACTGTAATGATCAAAATGTTTTCTATTATATAGCAAAATAAACTCGTAATTACGACTTATTATCTCGTTATTACGGAACTTATATAATCTCG
This sequence comes from Ostrea lurida, assembly GCA_903981925.1. NCBI lineage: Eukaryota > Metazoa > Mollusca > Bivalvia > Ostreida > Ostreidae > Ostrea > Ostrea lurida. Next base: position 2,590 of record CAJDSM010158357.1, read on the forward strand.
TTTTACGACTTAGTATCTCGTAATAACGACTTTAATTATGTCGTAATTTACGCTTAATATCTCGTTATATGACTTTATTATCTCGTTATTTAACGGAACGTTTACGGAGCACCCTCTTGTTCTCTATGTTCGATTAAAGAAGTCGAACATTAGTCGCCAATTTTTGAAAACAATAACACTTTTTTAAAATTCGATAAGTCTTCATTTTGATGCACTACACGGACATATTTTCTCGCCTTGTGTATGTACTTATGCCTTTTAAGATTACCAGGCACACATTTTTTAATTGAACAGCCTATTTCAATGCTAAAGAAGGTGTTTTGATTGAGACGTTCCTGAGAACATCCAGGCAACTTCTCGTGTGCAATTAACAAGCAGATCAAATTGGAATGGAATCTATTAAAACTGGACAATTCATTGGATATCCAGTTTTCTCATTTTGCACAAATAAGTAACCTTCCCATTTCCCTCAAAGAGTTCCTTATACATTAATGATAGCTCTCCTTATTCTGTTTCCCATGTTTTGATGAGAGTTTTTGTCCTAGTTGCCTAATAAGAGAATCATTTTATGACAATAAGTGAAAAACAAATCCATCTTCATTGTTAAAAAGAATTTTCTAAGTCATCACTTATATTTGTTCTTCCAGCACACGGAAGAAGAATCCGACTTGTTTTTCTTAAAATTTTTCCCATGCTTTCGTAGTTCTGGGAGTAAAAGTGCACCTTTTTGCATGTTTCCAAGACCCACTACTTGCATAAATACTATAACAGTAAAGGACAAGGGCTGTAATCGGACCACTGTGTAGATTGGATGGCCTATAGACAACAATAATTCCGCCTTTCCTTTCTCGTATCACCTTCCATGTTGTGTTGTGTGATCAAGTTTCTTAACCTTGTAAGGCGATGTTTCTTTTTTACTTTTTTGGATCCTTTTCGACAAGGTAATTTTCAACTTCTATTTCATTCTTGTGCCCGTGGTTGTTGGAGATGGCGAGGGAAGTTATTGCTGGTACTGTCACAAAACAGACAAAAGTCATTCTTGTCATATGATCTTGAACCTTCATTATGAGTTTGAAGAACAACAATTACTGTCTTCAATGAATCCTTGGGAATTTTTCTTTTTCAAATGATGCGTAAAATTTGCTCCATTTCCCTGATTGTCTCATTATCCTCGAGTACATTTTCATCATTTGGAATTTTCATCACCTTCCATTTGTTATTACCCCTATTCTTTATGATTTTCGTTTTCGTATGAATGGGATTTAACATCCGACTCGCTACTTAGAAAAGTGCTGAGTCATAGTCCATAAGATCGAAGGCGTGGTATATTAGTCTTCATCAAAGGAAATCATCCACAATTCTCAAAATCATCAAGAATACTCAATCTGAATAAACAAGAAAAAATAAATAAAGAAAAGAAAACATGTAATTCAACTTACCATTTCACACACCGTTTTTAATCAAGGTTAACAAACCTGAAACTTTTTACTTCAAATGGATATTCAACTCATACTTGATTAACATACAGAAGCTTTACAATAATTTACTCAACAGTGGACATATGTATTTAATAATTAAGGTTATTATCCAATTTCCAAACAAACAAATGGTCGCTATTGCCGTTATGAATTTAAAACAACCAGTATTGAAATATCTGTCTGCATTAGATGTAATGTGACAAGTTCAGATGTATGTGCACACGGATCACTCAACAAATAATAAAACAAAGGCCTGAAGAGCCTGAGGTCGACTCGTGCATCATCAGTAAAAAGAGGGCCAAATGGATCAACATCGCTTCACCTGACACTTATTGTTCATAGAGGAAAGAAGAACGCAGACATTTGAGATTTACCAGTGCCACTATCAAATGTATGGACTAAATCTAGAATCTGTCGAGTAAATACCTCTATCTCGAAGTGCCGCAGACTTTGAACTTCGAGATATCAGGGGTCGAGATATCCAAACTCATCTCTGAGGAATTTTGATGAATCGGCATCATCATGTTAGTCGTTAATGGCGCGGACTTAAAAAAGTGCTCTGAGTACCCAAGCTGTTAAACCAGGGTTCGTACACTTTTCCCTGTGAGAATGTCAAGGCACTTTTTCAAGCCTTCAATTGAATATAGGAAGATTCAGCCACTTTTCCCCGGAATTCAAAGATAGATGCAATGACATTTCAGTTGTCCAAATAGCAGCCGAATAAATTATTTCCACCAAGTGTGTCACGCGGTGATAATCACAGAAACACGCAAAATGCAAACTGTTTGTATTCAAAAACATAAAATTTTATTTCTACAGTTAGATATACTGTTGCAACAATACAAGAAATACAAAGAAAATTCAAGACCTTTTCAACACTTGGAGGATTCTCGTGTTTTCCAGATTTTTCAAGGGGCTTGAATTGACAACGCAAAATTCAAAGCATTTTCAAGGTTTTCAAGCACCCGTACGAACCCTGTTAAACTATTATTGCAACCACGGGTCTATTCGGGTCGACAATATCATTAGATCCTAAGCCACGGCGTTGAATGCGTGATTTGAGTAGGCTACGGTATGGTAAGCAGACCGGAAAAGGTTACTGCCACTTCGAAGAATTCAACCAGGTGAAATTAGGCATGGACCTTGAAAATACTTCGACAATAAGCGGAGAGAGTATTCGAGGGCGATAACCCATGTTCTCGAGATATCAGGAAGTTTTTTTAAAATCATTTATATAGGAAAAAAACAAAAAACGTCGGGACCAGCCGTCACTCGACCAACAATAAGCGAGGTTATCAAGATAACATGATCGGAGCATGGATACAGTATTTTACTCTTTAATATATTTAATATATTCCTCTCGGACAAATCAAAGTGAAGCAAAGCTTATTCAAACACATACCAAAGCAAAAAGGGGTGCCTCACATGCCAAATTGCCTCTGTTCTGCACATTCGCCCAAACTATCCACTCTGGATCCTGCCGAATGCCAGCCCTGATGCTATCTCCTGGGGAGAGGAAAAAAGCCGGATAGGGGATCACTGTATTCGAGATGTTCCCTTTCTGAGGTCTCACTGAACATTCAAATCATATGATAAGCTAAATTATCAGTTAAACTATCCTTTATGATTTTACTATCGATAGCGTATGTTGTCAAGTAAAGAACCAACTGAAAGAGGGAAGAGAAACACTAGAGCCGATGTGTGTATGTACTATCTATGATTACAACAGGGGACATGTAATCCGTGACACTTACCGATGATAACAATAGGGGACACGATACATTGTACATCACAGTTAATAATTCCATCTGGGACAAATCACAGTGATAAACGCCAAAGCCTGATCGATACATACCAAGTCAACCAGGGTCTGCACTTGCCAACTCCCCTACTGGCATCCTGCAAAATCTAGTGCCATCAAAAAAAATTGAAGAACTTATCGAATTTAAAAAGTCGTTAAATTGTTCAAATGTGCCGACATGTCGACTTCTTTAATATCGACATAGAGACAAGAGGTGCTCCCGTAAACGTTCCCGGTAAATAACGAGATAATAAGTCATAAATAACGAGATATTAAGTCGTAATTACGACCATAATTAAGGTCGTTATACGACGGATAACTAAGTCGTAAAAACGAGATTATAAGTCCACCGTAATAACGAGATAATTAAGTCGTAATTACAATTTATTTTGCATCATAATTAAAAACCATTTTGACATTACAGTATTCGCTTATTGAGGATGGGGCAGGAGCATGTTTAGATTGTACTTTGAACTTGGTTTATCCAATGCATAAATACTTGCATTATCTGGCGGTTTAGCGCATCGTACTATTCTCAGCATGTCACACTTGAGACGTTACTCTTCGACGATTTAGTTGCGAAGAAGGAAAGGGATCAGCAGTTATCTACTTAGCAAGTTTATAAGTACAAGAGCAGTCAAACATTCTTGGTCGATTGTTATGGCTTATCGTTGGATGCCAGCTTAAAATGCATTCAAAACAATCTTCGGTGTCCTCGACGTGAGACACTGTTTATGAAATTAATGCAAGATTTCATGCCCTCCCCACTCCCTCCCCCCTCCCCCCCCCCCCTCCCGGCCACCCACCGAGAGCGGAGGCATATAATTCGATGCTCTACATTACTATTGCATTTAGTTATTTATTAGTTAATGTGCGAATTTGTTTATGTCATTTTTGACAATTAGTTTTGCCCCGCCGTAGGCATCGGGGGGGGAGAATGCAAGAGCCAACAGTAACAAGTATATAATTTATGCTGCCCTTTGTTTCCAAGAAGATGCTTTAATCAAATTCTGAAAAGAATTGGAAAAGAGTACGCAATTACGGTCTTTGATTTCTCGTTATTACGATCTTATTAATCTCGTTATTTTACACCGGGGGGAACTATTATCTCTTATTACGACTTAATTAAGTCGTGGATACTTACGAACTTATTATCTCGTTATTACGACTTATTATCTCGTTATTGACGACTTATTATCTCGTTATTACACTGTTAATTAAGTCGTTAATTACGACTTTTAATCTCGTTTTATTACGACTTATTATCTCGTTATTACGACTAATTTAAGTCGTAATTACGACTATTAATATCTCGGGTTATTTACGACTTATATTCTCGTTATTACGACTTATTATCTCGTTATTAGCGAACCTTAATTAAGTCGTAATTTACGACTTATTATTCTCGATTATTTACGACTTATTATCTCGTTATTACGACTTAATTAAGTCGTAAGTACGATTATATTTTATCTCCGTTATTTACGACTTATTATCTCGTTATTACGATTTATTATCTCGTAAATAACCGACTAGTATCTCGTTATTACGAGCTTAAATTTTTTTCTCTATATCCTGACTGATTTGACCCTTCTAGGCTTTCGTATTAAGAAGACAACATTCTTTAAAAAAAAAAAAAAAAAGGCGATTCTTTTGCACCCTGAATTACCAATGTACGAATTTTCCAATTTCGAGACAATGGGCGATTAGTAACTTTATTTGAGATATCTTTTTTCTTTACAGAATATTTATCATCCTATTTTAACCGGGTTCATATCGGAAAAGCCTTGTCTGGTTTTGAAGTCATTGTGTTGGAAAACACTAGCTTCATTCGCTGTGCGTTTGCTTGCCAGATGAACGTCAGATGTAGGTCTATCAATCATGACGTCACAAACAGACGATGTACCGTGAACAGCGAAACAGCAGCAAGTTATCCCGCTCAATTAGCTGCCGTTCCGAATGTCAACTATTATACAGTGTTTATATGAGTGCATCGTCTGCTCAACGATGGATACTATTTCTGAACATTTAGCGGCTTACACCTATTACCGGTAAAATGAAAGTATCTACTTTGTTAATAAAGTTTAAAATAAAGGATTATGCATTGTTTTAGACAATTTATTAAGCATTTACATTCATAAATATGACATGTAACATTTATGACATCAAGTACAAATTTCTTTCCTTTCAAAATAAATATTACAAATAAGTAAATTAATAGCTACTTAGTGCTCTCGTAAGTATTCAAAAAATAAAATGTTCACTACAAATAATATATAGACATTTCCGAGATAGATTATTGCATGTACTCAATCTTCAGAGAAGAACGAAAAAAGTCTACAGAATCGTCATACTGAAAATATATAGATATATATAGTGTTGCAAGTGTCCCTAGTTTGTCAACTCAGCATAAAAAAAATCGGAAACCAATAAAAATGATTAACAACAATGACCATGTAATATATCACGTGTAACTTTTTAAGGCTGATGTGATTAGCTAGATCTTTAATCCCTGTCCAGGTACTTTGTGACTTCGCCTTGGTAGCATGGCATTACCTTTTTGGAATTGGCCTGTAAAATGAAAAAGAGGCAAATTGTATTTTCTTCCTCACTGCTTTCGTCCGAATATAAAACTATAAGAACAAGAAAACAACGCAAGCGCCAAAGACACCAGACCACGCTGGTGATAGGCATTTTGTACATCTCTATGCCCAGGACAAATGGCTACTTATGAAGTCGCTTGATATGGAAAGAGAATTAGCTAGTAGAAACAATTTTACGCAGATAGACAATTATATGTATACATTCGCTTTGCCTCGAACTAGAATATCGCTTTGTCATTAGTTGAAACGCGTCACCTGATTGTCATCTATATTTCTTTAGTCGACGAGTAGCAAAATATAGACGACAATATGGCGATCGTTACTTCGTTTTTGGTATTGGACCCATATTTTCACCATACTATTCTGTCTATATTTGGTCCTCGACAAAACAAAATACTTATAAGGTTTGCTACTGATTGTCTACGGAAATATGCCGGTTTGTTCAATTCCTAGAAGGCGAGGCGAACCTAATATCACTTGTCTGGAATCCAAAAAACACTGAACACCTTTTTGTATTTTATAAATAAATTTCTGAAAATATCGTATTTCAATCTTTTTAAAATCCATAGTGATTGATTCAGAAGTAACTCTATGGAACAATAGTTGGTATCGTATTTGGCGAGGATATGCATGAATAAAAGTTTTGAAATTGATATGAACTTTGCCACTTACAACAAACCCCAGACTGTGGATGCAGTTGATAACGTTTAGAAAGGGTCCTTTTCGTACTTCCCACAGGTCTCCGCTCTGGAATTCAAATTCTTTGGCAAGTCCGTAGTCGAAACATCCTTTGTTAAAGTTTTCAATATTTGTCATGGCTACGAAAGGTGACATGACTTTTTTCTGGAATTGTACGGGACCTCTGCCATCCATTTTTAAAAGCTTGTTAATGAGCCTATGAAAAATAGTTGTGAATAAATGATTCATTACAATATAAATCATATACGGTACCAATTTGACTTTTAACACGAACAATATAACTGTATTCTATCGATCTTAAATTGATTTATAATTCTTGAAATTTGATATATATATCATTTATGATTTATTTTACACGAATAAATGCAATATTCTGATATGGATTCCGCTGAATGCAAAACTGGAATTTCAATTTTTAGTACAAATAAAAGTGATCTATATTTCCTTTAACCACTATGAGGAAGTTAGAAATGCATGCATGTAGGATAAGGACAAACCTACTACTTCTAATAGCAATTGCAGGGGTCTAGTTTGATAGTTTGGGTGTGTGTAAATTGCTACTAAGGACTGTGGATTGTTTGCTAAGTGGAAAGCAAATGTATTTCATTAATCCCTCTTAATATTATAATGGTATACCAGGTTATCAAATAAATTTCACTCCACAAAAGTCCAATCGTGATTTTGATTAAATGTTTCGTATAATTATTTTTCCAAAATACTTTTTAACAGGGTCTAATCACACGTGTAAATTAGCTAATTGATATATTAAAACCTACGAATAAAGAGTTTACAAGTTCATATGCTTATTTAATATGGCCTAATAATTATATAGGCATACTACAGTATTTCATTTATTCAATCACCTAAAACGAAGCTCGTTTAAAATTTACTACCAAAATATTGATTGTTAGAACTTTAAACTATTCCCTCCAAAAGGGGAATAACCCGTACGATCGATCGTGCATATTACTGCATTTCACACTTTTTGCACTAGGCAAACTGAAGGGATTAACAAAGGATGGCGTGGTGCAAGATGTACACGTGATCAAACTCACAAACCTTACACTAGTCGACTTCTAACTCTCATCTAAAAATTTTTGACAAACACAAAGCTGTGAAAGAAACTTTATATTTACTCAGAGATATTTATGAAATCTGTTTAATCTAAAGTTTAACTGAACGCATGAAAAATCCATATATTCAAATAACCACAGAGTTCAGAAATATGCGTTTTATTTTTTTTTAAACAAATTTCATATCATAATTTAATGATAATAAAAATAATAATAATAACTGCTCAGCAAACACTATAGGTTTATTAATTGTTTTCCATACAAAAAATGCAAGGCTAAAGTATGCTACACTATGCTTCACAAAAGCTAGCGCGATTGAAATCAGTAACCGAGTAATTATTAAAGACAATTCATGTTCAAGTACGCATATAAAACAGAAGCAAACACCAAATATATAAATTACAAAAGCGCAACTGAAACTGATTTCAATGATACGAAGTAAAGCAGATGTCACTAAAGAGAACACTTCCGGTGCAATACTTACTTGCAAAGAGCTACTCCATCTCGGAGGTAATTGCATATCGATTTCCAGTCGGTGCCAGGCTGTAATAATCCCAATGTCCTTTGTTACAATTGTTTTGATTGGACAAAATTAAAGCTAACCGAGAATTTACACATCAATTAAACCGAAAACATGACGTAACAATACACGTATGAAAACGAATAATGTAATGCACGGAACTATTTTTTTTTTTTTTAAATTGTTAATGCAGTGAACGAATTAGAATTATAAGAATAAACATTATTTTTGAAGAATTTATCGATGTGTAAATTCTGGACATTTCACTCACAAACTTAACATAAAAGACTTGTGCTTCGTAGAAACACACAACACACTCCAAATCTTATACATAGGACTACAATACAAGCTACATACATTTCAACATGTTGAAAGGCCCATGCCAGTGTTATATGGAGTTCTGTTGTGCAAGTGAAAACCTTGACATATGAACTTGGGATTAATGTGTCATTTGTCTCACTCTTACTCCTCATGCCAAACGTTTGGCAAAGAAAGAGTAATTACATTTTTGGGGTACCATGCCCTACCCGCACAAGGAAACTATATTGAGGTTGCTAAACGTACCATGCCCTCTCTCCACAAGGAAGACTAATTGAGTGGTGGCTAACGTACATGACCTCCACACAAGGAAAACTATTGAGTGTGCTTGTACCATGCCTAACCCGCACAAGAAACTATTGAGTGTGCTAACATACCCCCGACCTCTCTCAACAAGGAAACTATTGAGTGTGCTAACATACCCCGACCTCTCTCACAAGGAAACTATTGAGTGTGGCTAACGTACATGACCTTCCGCCCGCACAATGGAAATTATTGAGTGTGCCTAAACATACCATGCCGTCCCATCGCAAGGAAACTAACGTACCACGACCCCCCACCCACCCCATCACAAGGAAACTATTGAGTGTGCTAAATACCCCGACTCCCAATCACAAGGAAACTGTTTTAGTGTGCTAACGTAACACTATGCCCTCCCTCACAAGGAAACTAATTGAGTTGTGCTAACGTACCATGACCTCCCACGCCAAGGAAACTATTGAAGTGTGCTAACATATACCAGTGACCTCCCAACGCACAAGGAAACTATTGAGTGTGCTTAACATACGCATGACTCCACGCACAAGGAACTATTCGAGTGTGGCTAACATACCTCGACCTCTCTCACAAGGAAAAACTATTTGAGTGTGCTAACAACCATGCCCTCGCCACACCAAGGAAACTTATTGAAGTGTGCTAACGTACCATGACCTCGCCACGCACAAGGAAACTTATTGAGTGATGTCTAAACGTACCATACCTCGCCACGCACAAGCGAAACTATTGAATGTTGCTACATACCAATGACCTCCACGCACAAGGAAACTATTGAGTGTGCCACGTACCATGCCCCTCGCCATCACAGGAAACTGTTTAAAGTGTGGCCAACGTAGCATGA
>CAJDSM010158427.1:0-11064 GCA_903981925.1 Ostrea lurida
TTGTCAGAACAACTCTGAAGAACTCAAGTAAATATCACTCTTGTACATGGTATTTTCCAATATCTCTCTGTATGAGATATTTTATTTTGTATGTCAAATGTTCAGAATATGATGCAAATTAATCATAATAGAGTTGGAACAATATCGTGTGCAAATCTATTGAAAGTGATTAGATTAGTTTGTTCTAATATGCTGTGACTGATCTAGGCGCCATTAGGTGGTCATAAAAGCACAAGATAGCAACGGTATTCACAAGAATTCAAAATTTTATAGATAAAGTTGATATCATTCACTCGACTGGCCAAAACATGAGCTATGCAAACACATAGTGCGAACATATACTAGCTCATGGTGTGGTCAATCGAGTGAATTATATCGACTTTATTGATAAAATTTCCAACTCCTGTGCAATATTTTGAATATGTTACTTTCAGATGGCAAGTTCCATGTGACTTTCAAGCTGCCTGACGTCTATGGTGTGTACAAGTTCCAGGTGGACTACAACAGAGTGGGTTTTACTCATCTGTACAGCACCACACAGGTAAGACCTATGTTTAGGACCCGTCTATGTTCAACATATTCATAGGTGCATTCCTTATTGTTACACATTAAACAGTGCATCAATTCCTGCTCTATAACTGAAAATTTAAAAGTTTTTGTTCCAATTTTCAAGGTTTTATTTTAATGTCCTAATGTTATTAAGCACCTAGTGTCTATAGTATTTTCTTCTGTTGATGATTTTTATGTCCATTGTTTTTCAGGTATCGGTGAGGCCACTACAACACACTCAGTATGAGCGATTTATCTACTCGGCCTATCCTTATTACACCAGTGCTTTCTCCATGATGGTGGGGGTCTGTGTATTCAGCCTTGTATTCCTCCATTTCAAGGATGAACCCAAGGAAAAGAAGGAATAACACACAGACCATTTTAGTTTAACAAAAAATCAATCATTTATACTAAGAAATTAACTTACTTTTTCACTACAACATTTTTTTTACCATCAAAATTGAGTGCAAGATGTGACTGTCCTGTATTGTAGAAGTTTGGAATAAAAGATTTATCAGAATGACAGGCAGTGATACCTTGTTTATACTGTACCAACATGGCAACATTGTTTAGATTGGGTTCAATTGGAAAAAAACATGGATATTCTTGATTAACGCTTGTTTATAAAGTTGAGTCATCAGTTATTGACATTAGAATTTTACATTTGTACTAATATCACATGTGTATCAATTTTCTTGTAATCAGTTATTGCATATGTAGTGGTAGAACACTAGATATGTCCACCATAAGATTTGATATTGGCGGGTAAGCTCGCAGATAGTCTAAGCGAGATTCATAGAGGCTAGATATTTTGGACAAATGCCTCTTTGGATGAGGCGTCAATCCAGATATCCAGCCTCGACAAATCTCGCCAAGATTATCTGACGGACACTTCGAATGATCCTTTTGGGAGTGTTCTGTCAATCTTCCAAAATTGTCCCACCAGATTTTGAGGATTATGAAGCTGGCGGCTATGTACATGCTTGTCCTATAGATGTTCAGTCCAGGGATAGCGGGGTAATCAACATTGATGCCCTTGCTGTGTATGTGCACACGCATTAATGGTATGGACACAGGCTGTAGAATTTCGTCTACATGCCATTTGGCAGTTGCATGAGGTGCAATTCAAAATGACTAAATGTGGTAATCCGCTGAATCTGCCCACATGTACACGATGATAATCTCGAGCTCTGCCGTCAGCGTTACTAACGTTAAATCTGGATTTCCAGAAGGACAAGACCCGCGTTTAGTTTTGTTTAAGCCCCTGTCTGACCATGGCCTACTGTACTCGGTAACTTCAGTAATGTGGGTTAAGGTGATTGATTATTTGTTTCTATTACGTCCCGACGAGAATTTTTCACTCATATTCACACAACCAGGACACTGAAACCCCGACCCGGAGAAGTACAGGGTGTGCGTTTAAAGGGCACCCGGTTTCCGAGGAACAGTAAAAGAGAGGAATATGATCGGATTGGTGGTAAGCTGGTGCAGCTTGAGATTTTAGCTGACTCTTCAATCAACCCAAGGAGTGACCGAGAGAATCGGGAAATGGGTGGACTCGAAAGGATCCTAAAGAGATAGAGATTCTAGGGGAGGAATCGGTGCATCACCACTTTCAAGTTGAGACCTCAGCGAGACTAATACCATGCAATTCCAGGATTCAGGCCTAAGCGAGAGCCCTGGTGAATATTCGCACCAAAATTCAGCAATACTGGGCGACTGAGTGGATTTAATGCGGGCCGATGGCTCCAATCTCCAAGTGGGGGTGAATGTAAGAATAGCTAAACCTGTTGTGGGCTCCTTGAAGGGCTATGTTCTTGGTATAGACCTTCTGTGAGAATGTAAGCAAAATTAGTCCTGTGGGCGAGATGCATTTCCTCCATGGGAGGGAGGGTAACGACTACTTGGCAGACGCGAGGAGCGGATACCAAGGAAAGGGCTGGGTGATGTCGGTGTTGCCTCAGGAAATATTGTCCACCATATCGTAGCCCTTATGCCCTCAGCCACTTAGATAGGAAGAACGTGTTGGCAGATTATTGGGTATATTAGACAGATGCAAAAATTGGCCACTGAAGATTAATACTAGAGGAGATGCATCTTCAGAATCGGTTGAAACCGATTACTCAAAGTAGAACGGCAATCACATGGGAATCGGTTGCAAATTCCGGTAATGGTATGAGTCACACACACCATGAAACACTAAAAAATGTGTATATTTAAATGTATCTTGCCATGAAATTTCCCAATCCATTTTCCAAACGCCTTCTGAAAATAGTGACATGTTTTAGTTTTCATGTAATAATTAAGTTAATTTGGAGACGATCCTGATAGGCGAGCGTGAAGAAAGGTGTTATTACTGTTTGACGTCGTCCTTGCTCGGTGTTTCTTTAGTCGGAATTAATGACATATGAATTATTGTGAAGTAGTGTTAATGTTACTTGTTTTCGACCGCTCGATAATCATTGACATGCCGCTCTTCGACATAATTCCGGTAACCATGGAGTGGCGGTGAGCATTTCTGAGGGGGGGAGGAGGGGGAAATGGCGAATTTACGCATTAATTCATGAAATGGTGAGAAGAGAAGTAAAGCATATAGTGTGAGAATCTGGACTTGAGGATTTACATTTTTAATCCCTTTCTTCGTTTCTAAAACTTATACATTTATATTGTTTAAATTCAAAGCATATAAATATTACTCGGAGATGATTTGAGATAACACTTATGACTTTGTAAAAACTAAGAAGCCCTCCAACGATGTTCTCAATGTTATTTATTTGATACGATTACGGGTTAATTCGGGTGATCGAACGGTCTTTGTGCGGTTAACGATTGGCAATTCTGTATTCGATTTGCATCCTAGATTATCTGATACTCGAATTGGCAATGCTAGTGGAAATTGCCCCCGGATCTGCCTGGTGAATCCCTTGGATGAATGTTGAAAAGTTGCCAAGAAAGGTTGTAAAGGGTGCTTAGTTTAAGCCTTGAAGCGCCATTTCAGAAGAGGGAAGTATTGTTCCTAACAGGTGGGACCCAGGAGGATACTATGGGTTTTAAGACGCAGAACGTTGATTGGAAAAAATCTCAGACTCTGGAGGCTGAGAATTCACGCGGAGATGAGATAACAAAGTATTGACAGGGAGATCTCATATATAGTGATGGGAGATTCGATAGGGAGTTGTTAGGCATATGAGCACGTCTACGATTGGTTTCGCGCGAGGTTGTTGGGTTACCAGATCTGCCTTTCACTGTATGAGAGAGCGGATTAAGAGAGTCTGAGAGGAACGGAATAAGGGAGAGTACGTGTAAGAGATTGCTGAATAAGACCTGGTGAATCTGAGGCTCACACGACCAGAAAATTGCCCCGTCTAAAAACCCCATCACTTAAGGAACAGTAACGTGCTACAAAATCTTTAGTTTCTATGCCTTGATGTGGCTCTTTTTATCTTGAGTAGGAGGATGCTCCGTCCTAATATATATCCCTTTGAGGTTTTATGCCCGAGCTAGCTAGAACAGGTAAGTGCTATTGGTAACCACTGGGTTTTCCGAGTTCACGCCGAGTAATTTTTTCTATTGTCGTCTTTTTGATACTCTTTTATTGACTCTTTCGCATATATTATTTATAATGTTGGTAAATACATTTATTTTGCTGTTTTGGCTCTATATGCTGTTGGATCTTGGATTTGCGGATTGCTTATGATGCTTGTGTTTTATATTTGGTGCTTATGTTATTAGCATGTAGCTCGAGATTTAAATAAATTTATTCTAAATTCCTATTCCTATTTTTTAATTCTAAGTTTAGGCCCTTGGATCCATTTTTTCAGAGAAAATGGGGGGGGGTGTATAGTTGGGCGCGGAGTCAGTCTTGGTATAACTCGCCGGTAACCTAGCTGACGCAGGTCGTGTATGGGTTTTGGTGCATGCCTAGGTTGCAAGTAACATTAGATGCATGGAATATTATTCGCTTTTAAGGTACGAAAGAGAGAAATAAAAAATCGCGTTTCAAGAATGCGCCGCTTGTTATTACCTTTCGAATCATTTTTAAATGATAACTTAATTGTATGTATATACATGTAATTACAGAGTTATCTATATTAGTCAGCGTTAATATTTAATTGTATTTTTTTTCTGATTTATTCTTGATTTGTCGCATGTAATTTTCAAAAATGGCCACCAAAAAAGCCATGATTGAGTTATTTCGAGTTGAGTCCAACTTCTATATTTATTGGTATCACATACAGAAGATATGTCAATGCTTTTATCAAACTTCTGGAGCATTTTTTTTCACAAATACTCGGACTATATATAGGTATTGCAAACGAATGTTCTAGGCTGTACAAAAAAAACTAATGAAAAGGTAAAAACGGGTTTTATTGTGTTAAATTGAGAACAATCGTTGAGTTTGCAGGTGCAAAAATCAACAGCAAGTAATCACAAGATAATTTGTGAACACTATGTCTCGTACGGCAAAAGTCATTGGTTGTGAGTACGGAAAGAGGAGCACTTGTACAAGGAATTACTTCGTCAGTAGTGATCGCGAACATTTTAGCAAGGTCCTATCAGGCCAATGGGGTTGCAAGCTGACAATCAAAAGTTTCCAACTTACAAACGACATGACAAGGCACACAGAGGTAAAAAATTGCCACCTAAAGAAAGGTCTATCACAGATACACATACTCGTAGAAATATGACTACTAGCCCTCCATCATTGCGTAACGTGTTCCAGAAACGTGTGATGGGCGCCTCAAATAGATTTATAAAGTTTAAACGGAGAATAGGAACCAAATTTGGAAAAAACTAGTTTGAAACTAACTAAAAGGCTCCCTATACTAATATAACACGAAATGCACCAACAGACAGGCTCTCTTAGCCCCACTGCGGCGAGACCACCTCCCCGATCCGCCCTCACTAGTTTAAGTAACATATCCTGTTTTGCAATATTGGTAAGTCTTCTATAAATCGTTTGATATAAAAACACTATTTATCGAGCTTATACCAAGAACCTGTTTGGCGCAGATTATAGACAATATATTTTGTGCACGAACACTATCTTACTCTGGGCTAGATAAATGTAATAGAGTACCTTAAAATGCCAGCATCACGACTTTGGATGATGCTTTCTGGCTTCTTATATGGCATAAAGTTTCTATTATCCTGCGTGAAATACTTATTATTAATCTGCATACGAGTGCAACACTCTGAGAAGACTACAGAACGATTAATTAGGACTTATATGTCTGGAACGTTGCTCAATCTTCCATCAATTCACAAATTGAAAACATTCCTGAAGCAAGGATAACGTACCTTATGGTAACCCGACACGTTTGTGCATAGAAAGAACTTTTATCCTAATGGTGTTGGTCATAAAAATCTCGTGCATATGGTATTTTTAAAAATATTGACAAACCAATCTTTAAGGCCCAAAAAGCTCATAAGCTCTGTGGCGAGGTAATAACTTTAGCTAACTTAATTGGTTTTGAAACTTGTCATGTGTTGCTGTTTGATTCAAGGTGATAGAAAATCATTACGTTCAAGGCAGTACTAACAGAGAGAAACCTGTGGTATATTGTATTGCTTCGCAGCCCGGGGAGTCAAATTGAGCTCATAAGAGCCCCGCCAGCATGGAAATGAGGGTACGCGAGGGGACAATTGATGATCTTTGGGTCGCCAGACAACCGTCACATCGCGCTCGAACATTTTGAGAAGACTATGAAATGATCTAAAGTAGGCGTCTCGTCAAGGGTCTTTCGGATATGACCAAAAATAAAACCGAGCGAGTTTCACAAACAGGCGTTTTTGGCACGCAGCTAAAGAACCCACAGAGCACTGCAAGAGCCCTTTATTGTTCTTCAAAACACCTGTCAGTTGACCTTTAGTAAGAAGGGCCATTAAAAATAGGCTGTGCCTGCCTGTCCGATCACCATTATTATTTTTTAAATATAAAATATGTTTACACTAAACACTGCTCAGCTGCCAAGGCACTGGAGCCTGTTTCAAATCAAAGCGTCGTAGAACTTAATTACGTAGCCCCATAAATTATTTTAAAGGTAGTCAGAGGGACTACGAAGGTGGAGGGCCAAATTTATCGGGCGTATTTTCTGTTTCACGAAGCGGCGTAAGTCTTGGCGTTAAATTTTTAGTCTTGGTATAATTACGCACTGGCTTAAGTCCTTAACAAACGTAACTTTGGCGCCATTGCAAAGAATACAACCCGAACCGTATCATTCAAAACTAAAACTTAAAATGGGAATAACAAGACTACGTCTCGTTTAACCCCAGACTCTCGCTCTCCGAGACTCGTGCACGAGCGAGAGCGGAGTCTGGGGTAAACGATAGCCCTGGTTAGCCTGCGTTCCCTGTCCCATGTCCAAGCCTACGGTCACCAATGGGCCAGGTGATACAATCGTTCAGGGCTAAATTGCCCTGAATCTATCGCGCATGCGTATTTCAAATGTCGTTTATTCCGCTATGTTATTAACGATGTTATTA
Organism: Ostrea lurida; assembly: GCA_903981925.1. Lineage (NCBI taxonomy): Eukaryota > Metazoa > Mollusca > Bivalvia > Ostreida > Ostreidae > Ostrea > Ostrea lurida. The sequence continues at coordinate 7,036 of CAJDSM010158427.1, forward strand.
TTGCGACGGTCTGTTATCATGTGGACTTGTTAGGATTGTAAGAGTATATATTGCCTTTGGACTGTTTATAACAATATTAATCTAAAAATAAACCGCGGTTCAGTGGATTAAATATGGTAAAAACTCTTTAAAAAACTATCACATAAGCAGTGCGAGTATTAATCCAAATCTAGATGACATGAACGCTTAGTAAATCCACCTGCTCTACTGCCTTAGTCAGTGAGCCAGGGGACCAGGCCTATGCCTGGTTCCTGTCCCACTGCTCCAAGCTACGCGTCACTAGGCCAGGTGGACTACAAATCGATTTCAGGGCTAAGATTGCCCTGAATCTTCGCGGCAGCGTATTTTCAAATGTCGTTTATTTTCCGCTATGTTAATTAACGGATGTTCTTATTATGTGCGAGGTCTGTTATCGTGGACTTGTTTCAGGATTGTAAGAAGTATAGTGTTTGGACTGTTTATTAACACCCCTTTCGCTGACAGCGTTTCCGACGCGTAATTTTCAAATTGCCAAAATTGCAGACGTCAAAAATTGACGTAAGAATTGTATGCCGTTTGTCTTCTTAACGTTATTTTTCATGTTTGTGCACTGTACAGCGGCACATGTTCTTTCTCTGTGCGCTTGTGCGCTTTAAAGAGAGATTTTGTGTTTTAATTTTCATGATTGGGAATGTTCTGTCCGGTGTACACGTGTCAATATTAACACATAAAGAAATTATATCTTTCTAAAGATTATGTGAAATTTTTTTTTACCCAGTACATGTATCTTCAAAACATTTAAAATATAAATATATTGAGTAGCAACGTTTTTATTATATGATAGGACGAATACGCGAAGAAACTACATTGATAAATACCATTTACACTTAACTTTAGACATTCAAATAAAGTCTAGAAGGACACGATTCAGAAGAGTGTATTTTGTTTTCTGCAGTGACCAATATTTACCGTTCCTGATAAAATTAATGACTCACACATGCTATTTTTAGTGCAGACCCCCCTCCCAGTTCTGTAGCTAATACCATTTGGTTAAAACGTTTCAGCATCATCAAAATAGGTAGTAAGTATATGGCAGCTAAGACCTTGTTTCAGTCTTTAAAAGTTAACGTGTAGAAGTTTAAAATGTCATAGGCAGTGAAAAATCACAATTTACTTTCTATCTGTACACACATGCGATTTCTCAGGATGTACAAAACTCGTCCCTGCTCAAAAATGGTTTAATATAGTCTCATGTCCATTTTCACTCCCCCTCGCAACACGTGCCTTTCCCTACAGCAACTGGAAGTGAAGTTCCTCCCGGAGACGTCGATTTTATATTAATAGAATCTGGCGTGCGAGTTGTTCTTCCTGGAGAAAATTTGTCAATTTTTATCAGTAAAAATTCTGGTACGGTTCTGGATGATTTTTTTCTGTTCAGTTTATAATGTGGGTATGAATTCTGAATAGGAAAAAACTCTTTTTGTCAATCTGTTTTGTTTTTACAATAATACAATACTGTGAGAACATGATCTCAATAAACAAATTACAAATTTGGATTATCTAAACAATTCGATGTCCGATATATATAATTTTGTAGGTAAAGATAGATTAAGCTAAATTATATGTTTTCCCCCAAAGAAAATTGATTTATCGAAATTTATATAAATTTTAATCAAAATAACTCGTGTCATAAATTTGATTCCACTGCAATGGAACGGTTTTTCTCCAGAAATATGAAATAGAATCGACTTTTTTTTTCCTTTAGGATAATCATACCAGATTTCTATTTGTAATTTTCCGTTCCGGAGAACTCGTAACTCAAGTTTATGATGAAATTGACAGTTCCTTGTCCAGAGAAACTCGTACCAGATATCTTCATGGCCAGAAATTGACTAAAAACCAAATTTCCAGAACTTCGTATCCAGATTTTATTGATAAAAACGGACAAAGTTTTTATCCAGAGAATCTCGTCCTGATGTTATTGATGAAATTGAACACACACACACAGTAATTCTCCGAACAATTTGGTACATAAACGTTTTATTTTAAATTGACAATTTTTTTCTCCAGGAACTTGTACGATGATGTTTCAATTACAAATTTTTCTTCAGAGAAGAACCGTACCTGATATGATGACCAAAATGACCTACATAACAACATTATATTCCATTTTCCTACCAAATGCATATTTACAAAAATAAATAGAGATTTAAAGGGGACATGATGTTTCGAGCTAAAAATGTTTAGGCTTAGAATTTTCAATTTTTAATGTTTACAATCTCAATTTAGGGGGTATTCCTTAATGGGTCAGAAAATCTTGAACTATTTCTTTGAGTTACAATGAATACCATTTACAATTCTTCGCTATGTAAACAAGACTGATCCACGTTTTTGTTTAACCTATATGAATAAATATGCTAACGATACGTCGTTTAAAGAAGATTTTTTCAAATCAAAAGTTATTCTTAAAACATTAAATAGGTTTTATTGTTTCTCAATATTTTTTTGTTTTATTAAAACTCGGTTTTTCTGTGAAGCATCTTTATGTATAATATAAACAAGGCTCGAGCTTGATTGTAAGAAGCTATTCTCACTTTGAAACTCAACATTTAAAAAAATAACGTTAAATTTTTTGCTCAACTATTAGAAATACTATAAGTGAGGCTTGTTTTAAACTTAAAGAAGAAAACTCACATTTTAAACTTAAAACGTGTCATCTCCTTTAAATAAAATAAAAATAGATCATCATGATAATTAAGATTGAATTGAACTTTAGTTTACAAAGTAATAAAATAATGTAGATTCCTAGTAAACTTTTAATTGGATTATCGACATAACTGAGAATGTGAAATGCCGTGCTCTCAACCGCATGGGTAATACTCTTCAATTTTAATTTTATGAACGAAATCGAAGTATAATATCGAAAGATGAGAGAGAGAGAGAGAAGAGAGAAGAGAGAGACGAGAGAGAGAGAGGGAGAGAGAGAGAGAGAGATGAGAGCAGCGAGTTGCCCAATTGTCATTTGAAATATTGATGGTAAAAATATTTTATCAAGCCAGCACTGTTAAAAATATTATTGATAAATGCGTAAGAAGAATAAAAAAAAAAAAGTGATTTATTAAATTTGTAATATCATGTATAATGTATGAAATAATTTCTTTCATCAAATATTGCAATGTGTTAACATTGAAATGGTAGTTTTCTGACTACAAATTAAATGTATCTATTCGTAAAATTCTGTAATTGATATAACTGATATAACATAGCAATATTGAATAGTGATGTAACAGAGGTTATCATACGTGGTCGTGTTTTATAAAATTAATTAATACACTTAGACCACGTGAGTGTAAATACTATAATGCGAATTCCACCGCTTTAAGGAAAATACATATGGTATACTCTCTGCATTTTTTTTTATGTTAAACAGACAATTAATTCTTCCGATACACTGAATTTTGTTTCTGTATCTTTGATTAAAGGTAGCAAAAAAGTCTGGACTCTTGTCATATCCGAGTTAAATTGTCAACTGTTTATGTTATCATGCAACAGATCACAATTTTGATATTGAAATTTATATCGGGCCAGAATTTCAACGGGAAATATTGAATCGGTATGGTTTAAAAATATAGAATAGTATTAATGGAAAGTTTTGAAAATCTGTACCCAAAAAGTAAAGGTTGAGACCCCATCCATGGCCAATATAAAAATTAATTAACGGTGGATTTGTTCTGTCTCGAAGTTATAACCCTCTCTTTCCTTAAGTATTACACGGGCCGATTCTTCTTCGACACACATCATTATCAAACTATTTGTTTACGCCTTAAGTTGCGCCTACCCCTGACCAGTGTGTAGAAAATATTTGGCTTAACTTAAAGGCCGGTGTAATGTCTTACGGGCCTTCCTTTGATGAAAGAAATTTAAGTGTTAGTACTGGGACTATGCCTGATGTAAAGTTGGGCCGTGTGTACGACCTTTGATGAACAGGTCCTGACGTCTAAGATAGGTCTAAATTTGTGGTACTCACCTAACACTTGTAGTCTCATATGA
>CAJDSM010158435.1:0-14234 GCA_903981925.1 Ostrea lurida
CAAGGGGATGCTGAGGACTATTCTCACCCGGATCCCCACGGGTTCAATGAGGAAGTTACTGGAGATGAACATGACAATCTACAACAAATAGAGAATTAACGCAAAGTGGATTGGTTGATTGATTGATTATATATTTTTCACGTCCCGCTCTAGAAATCTTTCACCTGATGGAGACGCCCAATCCTGGTGACGGGCTGCAAAATTTTAGGCTTTGCTGCGGCGCTCATGAACCTTGAGCAGGGAGGGATCTTTATCCGTGCTGTAACATGGGACCTCGGTTTGCGGTCCACCGAAAGGAACTGTCCCAATTTAGTTGCTATTTGACAAGCAACGGTATGAGACCTATTCTAACCCGGATCCCACGGGGTGCAAAGTTTGGAAGTTCAGAGAGGAGGGCAATAGAAATGAACATAGCAGTAGAAACTGTAATTAGAGCACAAAGTGGAATGTTTAAGAAACGTTACAAGATTTTTTTTTCTCAACAACATAATCTCCGACCGGTCAGCGATGGCTCAGGGTTAGAGCTCTCGCGGGGCTCAGTGGGTAGAGCTCTCGCGTGGCTCATGTGGGAGCTCTCGACGTGGCTCAGTGGAGAGCTCTCGCCTCCGTGGTCGGGAGGTTGTGCACGTGTGCTCGCCCCCAGCCGCGTCAAACCCCAGACGTTAAAATAGCATAGGTGATGCCCTTCGCCAAGAGCCGGCTTTAGAAAGGAGACTCCGGGTTCTTTCGGATATGATCTTTAAAAGAAGGGAGGTCCGTGTCGCAAGCAATGGTGTGGCAAAGCGCTAAAGAACCACTCACTGCTAAAGCCCATGAGTGATAAGCATAGGTCTATTTGGCAAACCTTTCACGGCAAAGGTGTCGTCTCAATATGAGTGAATATTCTCAACGGCGACGAAAAACCAACAATCAGCCACCCCCAAATTGCGCATATTTCAGTTGTATGAATTACAAACGTGTATTTTGTTTTCATTTTTACGACGGCTATCGCCGTTCGTATTAGATACACCTTTCATGAAACTTACCCAAATAGGGCCTAAACGGCAAGTCAACAAGTAGAACGAGCCATAGGGCCACACATGTACACAATCTATACAAAAATATGAACTTACTGTATAATCCTAACAGGACATCCACACACCTTATTATAAAAGTTTTAAACATATTTCCAATGTAATAATATGACTGGCAATTACACAGAAAAATGTACTAACATTGGTGCGGGAACACATCAATATTGAATGCCAATGTATGTGACTTATACTCTAAATTAAAATTAAAATAAAATATTTAAATCACAATTAAGCCTGCAAACCTTCATTACTTTCATATGACAACAAAGCATTTGCCGTGCACTTCACTTTGGGCTTCCAATCAAATTTGTGCAAAACTCATTCCTCTGTGACATCACGTGACACAGGAGTTAGAAGTTTGCAGAATTTACCAAAAATTACTAAAACGTAATTAAAATCAATATACTTTTCCACTTTCCATACTTATGACGTTACAAGGCGCGGATTCAAGGAAAGGCGTACGGGCGTACGCCCCCCCCCCCGCCCCTAAAAAAAAAAAGGGGGAGAGAGAGAGAAGAGAGGAGAGAGAGAGAGAGAGAGGAGAGGAGAGAGAGAGAGAGAGAGAGAGAGAAGATAGGTGAATGGAGGGATAAGAGAAGAGAGACAGCGCAAGCGGCACGATACAACCCTGGCGGATCTTAAAGGGGAAAGAATTAGGGTATCTCGGGATGTAATATACAGACTTTGAATGTCAAATATCTCGGTCAATAATCTTATCACGCCTGTCATAAGCTTGTAAAAGAAGGATGTAACCAGTGGGGTGCCTGGGTGCCCCGTGCACCCCCATTTTAAACTGAAGATCTAAAACCTCTCGCGTCTGGGGGCTTGGGCCCCGACCCCCCTGACCGAGCCCATTCTGAATCCTCTAGGGGCCTAAAACACCCCAGACGCAAATGAAAATGGCTAAAATGTCTCAGCTTCCCGGGGCTTCGCCCTGGACTCCCTACCAGGGCCCATCCTGGATATTCTAAGGAGCCTAAAATACCCCCAGAACGCATGAAAATGCTAAATTTCTTAGCTTCCGGGGCTTCGCCCCCTGGACCCGCTACCAGGGTTATTCCTGGACCAGTTTTGCGGACCTGACTAGCAGCCTTTAAATCCTAATACCTTAGTCTTGTGCATCTCCCCATCCCCCCAAATGGATCATTCCTGGTTACGGCCTGGGAGAGGGTGTAACTTACCTATGAGGGCTATATTATAATGGTTAAATTTTACTCCAAATATCACTAAAATTCTAGGAAGCTTCCGGGGCAAAGCCCCTGGACCCCACGACCAGGTGCTTTGGCCTTGACCCACTGGGGGCCTTAAGCGCCCCCCCCCCGGACCCCCTGCCTCTGAAAAAAAACCGCCGCCCCCCTAAAACCAAATCCTATCCGCCCGAGAAGTTTGTGGATTTGACTTTTTTTTTTTTAAATCTCCTCAAGATTTAGTTGGGGAGTTACATGACATTATGGAAATTTGTACCATCTTTCATATCAAATGTTCACAACTTTTTAAGATTGATGTAATTATGATCATTGTCATTGCTATATAAATAAATAATAAAATGGAACTGCTGATTAATCTTGGTGTACTGTAAATTTCAAGAATCCTTGTTGGGTTTGACTTTGTAAATGCCATGGATGAAACTGATGCAGGTTGAATATAAAACTCTTGCTCGTACCACTAAGCTTTAACCTCATTATAGTTTAAAATGTTGATTCCATAACGGATATCATAAGACGTGTGGTGGGGGGCTCTAAATCCTTAATTAAGTATTAAATTTAACATTGCTGCAGGTTATACCTGTAACAACACATGTTCCAGAATGTCTATAAAAATCATAAACAGTACAATGCAATTGTTGCTATTCGTATGCAATTACGCTACAATATTATAGTGTAGATGTACGTATTGTGGGGTCTGGAAATAAAAGATCAAAAATATGTTATGCATACATCTTATTATCCAAAAAGCAGTGTCGCAATGAAGTCTTCAGCCTGTAGATCTAAATAGTTTGATAAATAGGCTTATCAAATCGCACTTTGAACACTGGGCCATTTGAAGCGACGAGGCCAGGATAAACGAGCTGTTTCAGTGTTTGTCCATGATTTGATTTATCAAATTTAAAGCAATCTACGAACCAACAAAAGCAAATATTTAATAAAAGTATGAAAAGCAAACTCAACAGCTAGATTTGACTAATGCAAAGCACTGAAAATTGGACACATCTTTACACTCGAGATCGTCAGTCCAACATTAGGTCTAACATTTCCGTTGTGATTCTACGTTTGTCAATGGAAATGATCTAATCGGAAGCATATAAATAGTAATGAATTATTAAAATCAACCTCTCACGGGATGAAATTGTGATATATTAAAGTATAATCTACCAAATTTCGACTGGGATTATCACAAAGCGTCTACAATCAACGCCATTGTTACATTTTTTGTCCGAGTCTCCGTTGTTGCTATGACGTAACTAAGGTGGGCGGGGTTTATGCTGCTGCTGTTGGATCGGTGTATTGTTTTCAAATGTTGTACCATGTCCATTCACAGATTTCAGAGTCATTAACACTAATGGGCCTTCCACATAATTTTGGAACTTTTTTCTCTCTTGCAATAAAAACAGTTCTGTGTTCATCTGCTTTTGCAGAACGAAGATTTCAGCTTTTCAATGATAGTGTTTGCTTTATCAAGGTAGGCCCCCTATCGACAAATTTTGTTTAAAGTATTGTTTTCTTCCTTGAAATATTTAGAATAACACCTTATGTAACAAAAAAGGCCAAAAATACAACCTGACTGTTTACTTTTCTGACTAGAATCTCAAGAAGACATATACCCCCTTTTATCCTGTAAAATTTCACTGACATCAATATTTTGCAGATATCAACACAATAGGAAAGCAAAATAATTTCAATATCTGTTTATTTAACATATATTACGTTAACAAAGCAATATTTAGTGTTACTTTTCATCAATTAATTCACAAAGTGAAAATTTGGTGGTGAAATGTACAAATTGAAAAATTCGCAATTATTACAAAATTACATATTTTTGGGCATATTTTTTAATTTCATGTTTAACCACCTTTTTCTTCTTTAGAATATTAGATTTACGTCTGTTGCATTTGAAAGTATCAAAAAAAATATGCACTTTACTTGTTTTAGCTCACACTGAACCGAAGGTTCAAGTGAGCTATTCTGATCGCTTTTTTGTCCGTCGTCCGTCCTGTCCGTCTCGTCCGTCCGTCCCGTCTGTCTGTTAACTTTTTCACATTTTCGACTTCTTCTCAAGAACGCCCTGGGCCAAATTCAACCAAACTGGCAACAATCATCCTTGGGTGAAGGGGATTCAAGTTTGTTCAAATGAAGGTCCAGGCCCTTATCAAAGGGGAGATAATCAGGAAAATGCAAAAAGGGTGGTGTCATTTAAAAAATCTTCTTCTCAAGAACCACTTGGCCAGAAAAAGCTGAAATTTATATGAAAAGCTTCCTGATATAGTGGAGAGCAAGTTTGTTCAAATCATGACCCCCGGGATACGATGGGGCACAATAGGGGATCAAAGTTTACATAGGATTATATAAGGAAAATCTTTAAAAATCTTCTTCTCAGAACCACTGGGCCAGAAAAGCTGAAATTTATATGAAAGCTTCCTGATATAGTGGAGATGCAATAGTTTGTTCAAATCATGACCCCGGGGATACGATGGGGCCACAATAGGGGATCAAAGTTTTACATAGGATTAATATAAGGAAAATCTTTAAAAATCTTCTTCTCAAGAACACTGGCCAGAAAAGCTAATTTAATTTGAAAGCTTCCTGAAATAGTGGACGATTCAAGTTTGTTCAAATCATGACCCCGGGGGTACGATGGGGCCAATAGGGGATCAAAGTTTTACATAGGATTATATAGGAAATCTTTTAAAAACTTCTTCTCAAGAACCACTGGCCAGAAAGCTGAAATTGATATGAAAAGCTTCCTGATATAGTGGAGATTCAAAGTTTGTTCAAATCATGACCCCGGGTACGATGGGGCCCCAATAGGGGATCAAGTTTTACATAGGATTATATAGGAAAATCTTTAAAAATTCATCTTCTCAAGAAACCACTGGGCCAGAAAAGCTGAAATTTATATGAAAGCTTCCTGATATAATGGAGATTCAAGTTTGTTCAAATCATGACCCCGGTTTACGATGGGGCCCCAATAGGGGAATAAAGTTTTAATAGGATAATATAGGGAAATCTTTTAAAAATCTTTTCTCCAAGAACCACTGGGCCAGAAGCTGAAATTTATATGAACGCTTCCTGATTAGTGGAGAGTTCAAGTTTGTTCAAATCATGACCCTGGGGTACGGGGGCCCCAATAGGGGATCAAAGTTTTACATAGGATTATATAGGGAAAATCTTTTAAAATCATCTTCTCAGGAACCACTGGGCTAGAAAAGCTGAAATTTATATGAAGCTTCCTGATATAGTGGAGATTCAAGTTGTTCAAATCAATAATCCCCGGGGGTACGATTTGGCTCCAATAGGGGATCAAGTTTTTTATATGAATTATATAGGGAAAATCTTGAAAAATCTTCTCTTAAGAACCACTGGGCCAGAAAAGCTTCCTGATATGGTGAAGATAAAAGTTTGTTCAAATTATGACCTCAAGTGTAATGTGGGGCCACAAATAAGGGATCAATATTTTACATGCAAATCTAATATATAGGGAAATTCATTTAAAAACTTCTTCCATTGAACCAGCGAGTGGATATTTACCTGAAAGCTTCCTGATTGGAGTAGATTTAAAGTTTGTTTAGATAATTGCCCCCCCCCTTTCCAAAGGGTTGGGTGGGGCTAACATAGGGGATTAAAGTTGCTACAACTGCTCTTCCTTAGTGAAGCAATGTTCAGGTGAGCGATGTGCCCAGGGCCTCTTGTTTTCTTTGAACAGCTTCTGTAACATGTATACCCTTTATTGGTCAATTACTATACACCTTCCTGAAAATTAAGGAATGGTTGTTTTTAAAAATAATAGCAAAGTAGACTGTATTTGTTCTAAATAAAAGAGCTAAATACATGTACAATATAAGAATTTCGCCCAACTTAACTATACCGGTAACTCTGCATCTCGACGCGTGTAACATCGATTTCCGGTGAAGTCTTCCTTTGTACAATACTTCAATTTGCTTGAGTCTAAAAACTTTAACAAACCTGTCTATACATCGTTTTCAAGTGCCAGATATCTGACTTCTACTGTTTACCGCGTTCTGAATAAATGGATGTGCTAATCGAATGAAATATCAAGAAAACAAAAAAATGGGTACATCACATCAAGTGATGACGTAGTTCGAGTAGGGACTCTTGCTCTGGAGTAGCTTCAATATCAGTATAGAAATTGGCTATAATTAGCCTACCAGTCTACATGTATATATATCACATGTACATATTGCGTCAGACACAGGTTTCCATAGTTACTCGTCTATGGTTTTTCCTGGGCGGTTTTTAATTTCTAGGATAGGGGCAAATTTATATGTGCTATTTACGTACAGTCTTGATACTGTGAATATTATGTTTGTTTGTATATATGTCAAATGTTGTGTATAAATAAATAAACAACGGCTGCTCCTTCAAGCTATCTTGGCTTACTGAACATATGATGTATTGTTTTAGAATGAATGGGGGTGTGAAGAGAAGTAGTAAAGATTATACATATAATTCCATGTACTTGGGCGCCTTATTTTGGGGATCGGTAAGGTAAATTCGTTCCACAAATTCATATTGATGGTGGTAGTTACGTCATGCCTTCTTTTTTCAGATATGTAACGAGGGAGATGTAGATGATGATGGAACAGTGTCATATTTCGAGTTTGAGAACATGATAGACAACTGCCCGGATATTGTGAGGTACATGCAACACTAACCAAAACATGTCTTCTGGTCAAAATCAGATTCAGCCACATGTCATATACCTCATAACAAGGAAATTATCATTCCATCTGTAATCACTGAATATAACCCAAATTAATCGTCATATATTATTATATAATCACTGAGCACATCCGAAATTAATCGTATCATATAATCACTCGTCCGTTTATGAAGACGATGGATTGCGCCCTGAAGCGGTTCTTGAGCAACGTTTGTGATGGCTGTGTAACCCAATTCTTGAGTGGCAGTCCTTGTTGCAGACATTGTACAATCTTGGGTACTATGGGGACCTCCTGCCAGGCGTTTTATAGCCCCCCCCCCAACGAAGTTTTTTTGGGGGGTGGGTGGATATGGGTTTCACCCTGTCTGTCTGTCCGAAATATATTGTCCTCAACTCCTCCTAACGACTTGCATTATTTTGATGAAACTGTGTGGAGTGTTAGATTACATAATGGATGTGCATATTGTCAGGAATGTTATTTTGGACAATTTATGTAGAAAATATAAACGTTTGGACTTTGGCATTTTTCACCACCCTATGCCTTAATGCGTTGTCCGCAACTCCTCCTCCTAAACGAACTTGTAGGCTTTGGATGAAAACTTTGTGGAGTGTTAGATTACATAATGGAGATGTGGTATTGTCAGGAACTTTTTTTGGATGATTTATGTACCAAAATAATGAACGTTTGGATTATGGCCATTTACATGTATGCACGAGTGTTGTCGCAACTCCTTCTAAACAATAATATACTTTATTTTACACCCCCCCCCGCAAACAAAGTTTGGGGGGTAATATAGGTTTCACCCTGTATGTCTGTTCGTCCGAAGTAGTTGTCCACAATTCCTCCTAAACGACTTGACTCGTGGGGTCCGGGTTAAAATAGGTCCTCAGCATACCCTTGCGTTGTCGTAAGAGGCGACTGCTTGGGCGGTCATTCGGATGAGAGCGGTAAACCGAGGCCCCGTGTCACAGCAGGTGTGGCACGATAAAGATCCCTCCCTGCTTCAAAGGCCATGATTGCGAGCATAGGCCTAATGTTGCAGCCCTTCACGGGCTTGGTGACGTCTCCAATATGAGTGATATATTCTCAGTGAGACGTAAAACAATAAATAATTCAATCAATCTAACAACTTGCAGGATTTTGAAACTTTGTGGAGTGTTAGATTACATAATGGAGATGTGCATAATTGTCAGGAATTTTTATTTTGTACAATTTATGTAGAAGTATGAACGTTTGGATTAGGTATTTTTTCACCAATGTCTGCATTAGTGTGTTGTCCGCAACTCCTCCTAAACAATAATATACTATATCACCCATGAATTAGACACTTCTGTTTAATCTGAGAAAATATGGTGTGTTCATAATGTAGTGTGCCCTGTGGGGGTATTAGTCCCGATAGGACAGTTCTAGTACCATTGATTACACAACTGCTGTTTAATCTGAGAAAATTTATTGTGTTCATTATGTAGTGTGCCCCGGTGGGGGTATTAGTCCCGATAGGACAGTTCTATTTCTTCCCTTGTTACCTGCAACGTCGAGCGTCCGCCTCCCTTACTCCCCTTGTGAACAGCGTGCCTCCAGATAGCGATCTGCTTGCTGTGCCCTCCCATGTGTCACCAATCGAGTTTTGCTGAATGGAGGTCCCTTTTAACAGGAGTCTTTGTTACTAAGAGGGGGCGGCCTTCTGGACTGTGTGCCAAGTTCTAACTGACCGTAGAACAGATCATTTGGTAGGCGGCCTTTCTCCATGCGTCGCGGCATGTCCAAGCCACCGTAGAACGTGTCGTTGTGAGCATTCCAAAGACAATTGTATGATTTTTGTTCTTGCGAGAATATCGGAGTTGGTAACCTCGTCATTCCAGTGAGGCCCAAGATTCTTCGCAGACACCGCATGGAAACACATTTAGCCTAGTCTCTTGCTATCAATGTCGCCATGTTCCGCTTCCATATAGCAATGTGCTGAGGACGTATCCTAATAGACCTTAAGCTTTGTGTTCAGTGTCAGGTTCTTGTTATCCCACACTTTCGTTGTCAGCTTTTGACAACACAGCAGAAGGTCTTTCCAATGCGGGCATTGATCTCAAACATCAAGTGAAAGATTGTCGAGATGTAAGAGCCCAGGTTACTTGAAACTTGTCCACAACTGAGTGGCGCGCCATGATTGAGATGGAAGGTGGAGTTTGGGATGTCCTGCCCCATGACCTCTGTTTCCTTGGTGCTGATTGTGAGACGAAGTCATGACAAGCTTTGGTGAAGTTTTCCATGAGACGCTGGAGACCTTCGCGAGAGTGGCTTGCAAGAGCGCATCACCAGCGAACAGCATATCTCTGAGGAGGACACGGGTGATATTGGTTTTGGCACGGAGTTAGGTTCAAGTTGAACAGCTCCATCATGACGAGTATGCAGATATACCCCATTCGTGGAAGATTTGAATGTATGAGACGTAGGAGTAAAAAGAATATCCAAAAAGTATGGAGCTAGCAACAGCCTTGTTTACAAACACTGAGAATCTGGAAGCCCTCCGGTGTCCTCCCATCGAAAGCAAACGGTGCTCTTTTCATGTCAGCATGAAAGACTTGATTATGCTAAGAAGCTTTGGTGGACATCCAATCTTCTGTAGAATCTTGAATAAGCCATCTCTGCTAAACGGTCAAACGCCTAGTCAAGTCGACGAAAGCCAGGTACAAAGTGGCGCTGCTCTCTGCCTTTTTTGCCGGAGTGTCTCCCGAAGAAGTCATGCCAATAGTGGATTTTCCCAAATCTAACGCCGCACTGTGACTCTTGGTACACACGTTTCACCAATGCCTTAGTATTGTGAGTACACAACTCTGGCAAAGACCTTTCCTACGTATTTAGCAGGGAGATTCCGCGTTGGTTGTTGCAATCACTTCGGTCGCCTTATTTTTGAAAGCGTCATTTGCATCTCTCATATCTTATGGAACTTCCCCTTTTTCCAGCAGAATTGCTAAGCTCATGGAGGTGTGGAAGTAGAGCTGATTTCCCTTAATTGATAATTTCAGGAGGAATCGCATCATTACTGGTGCTTTGGCACTCGTTAAGGCGTTAATAACCTTTTCAAGCTCTTCAGTGGTTAACTCAGCATCGAGTTCTTGAGGACTGACATAGCTTTTGAATGTTATTGAGGGCTTCCTCAGAAACTCTCTGTGTGGCGTACAGTTCCAGTAGTGTTCACCCATCTTTCCATTTTTCCTTGCGGTCAGTGAGACTGCCATGTTTATTGCTTTAAATTGGGGCGCTTTTTCTTATGGCTGGTGCCAGTTACTTGCTTTATACTTCGTACTGGCTCTGGTGTTGCCAGAATTGGAGGGCCTTTTCGATGGCAGAAACAACAGCTGTAACCAACAAGTCGTTGGCCCATTTTCTGGCTGTCTCCTGACTCTCAGCTCTGGCTTTTCTCAGGGCATTAGGTTTCTCTGTGATGGGTCATGCTTCCATCTTATTAGAGCCCTGTCTTTTGGACTGTGTTAATGGTTCCATCACTTGGGGTTTGCCTCATACCAAACCAACTTTTTGCTTTTCTTTCCTCCCGAATGATTCAATTGCAGACTTGGGGATGTTTGCACTCAGGTTTGTCCATCTTTCTTCTGCAGATACACCGTCGGTAGCTGGAGGCAATGAATGTAATAGAGGAAATGAAAGTGTTGATCTCCAGTTCTTGCTGTGTTGATCTTCAGTAGACCTTTTGGTTTAGAATGGTGTAATCTGCGGGAATTATTGCAACCTTGCTGATGACGATAGAGTGCGTCGGTATCAAGCAGTCAGCACATTGTAACTCCTTGTATTGTGCACTTGTGAAGGTCATTTTTCTAATAAGGGATGAGTCAAGTTCGGTGCCACTGATGTGATTCTTGGATGCACCCAGGAAACTTTGTTTGTCTGGGTTATTTTTGAACAGTAGGTCCAAAGTGACGCGATACAAGTCGACCAGATTTATGTGCTAGAGCCGACCCTTGCATTGAAGTTACAAGTGAGGTAGAGATTTCTGTTGTTTGGTAAGCTTCTCCAATTAATATCTAGTTGGTCGTAAGAACTAATCTTTTACATCAGGATTGGCAGACGGTAACAAGTCACCGATTGACTGAATCTGAATATTAAGCCGCATAATAGCAGCCTTTCGGATCATTGCAGTAGGAGGTCTATCTAGGTTAGAAGATAGGTCTTTACTGCAAACCCTACGCCAATTCACGTGTACTTTTTTTCTCTTTCCCTTCCAGAAGAAAGTGTACAGTCTTTCGTTGTACGATCCCTCATCAGCAAGCCTTGATTCTTGTGATACTGAAATGTCCACGTTGAGCTCTTGTGAGTTAGCATCGATTGACAGCTGTTTTTGCGTGCTGTCGTTGATCCTGTTGAGTTCTCAAGAGAAAACCTGGCAATCATGGTTCTTGATGTTCAGGCTTGCATGCGAAGTGCCTGGAGACTTCTGTTTTGTTTCCGTATGATTGCTGGGTACACTGTTTTCAGCTGCCTGCATGCGAAAACACTTCTAGAGCTCCTTGCAACCCCAAAGAAGCAAGCAGTATGTGGCGGATTAACAACCTGACTGAGCCGGGGGCTGCTCACGCTTAGCGGCTGCGGTAGTTTGATCATTGGGGACCGAAGGACCTCCCACCGACGGAGACAACCCGTGCGCCCTAACTTTACGCCAATTCGAGATTGGGACTTATATACCCTAATGTTTGTCACCCTGTGTGTGCCTTTTTATGATTTTCTCACAAAGATGGAGTACCTCATCCATGGCGGCAATGCATGGGCAGTTGTAAGAAGATCTGGTTGCCCCACTGGCCAGGACCCTCCCCCCTTCTCCGACCGCACTGAGCAATACGTTTGGCATCAATATTTGGTGCAGAAGTTGCCCGTTGAGACTGGTCAGTGTACCAAGTCCACCGCCTCCGAGGCTCTCCACTCATATTTGCTGTGCGGGTTTTTATGCCCCGTAGAATCTTCGATTCGGGGGCATATAGTTTTTGGTGTGTCCGTTTCTCCTGCGCAAAAACTCTTAACATTGGCCCTAACTTTTTGAAGACATGTGATGGGATTTCAATATTTCACTTGTGTGGTTCCTTTATGACAAGCCCTTTCTACGGTACCAAAATTTTTTGACTTCCCACCCTGACCTCTTCGAAGTTTGACCTGACTTTTACAAAAACTTTAACATTGATCATAACTTTTGAATGGTAAGGTGATATATTTTTCATTATTTCACATGCATAATCCTTTTTGGCCAAGCCCCTTTCCACTGACATGTTGAATCCGGCGGGCATCAGTGTTTCACAAAACACGATTCTTGTTTCCCATACCTTTGGTATCCTAGCACTTTGGAAGGCAGTAAGGTTCGATTTGACCATGACTGGGAGTCTGTTGGTGGGCAGTCAGGGCTGTTCACACTCCGGTGGGCCTGCATGCCCGCCCTCTTTGGGAGACCACTCCGAGTCCCTAGTAGGTTTTAGTCTGAGGCTTAAGGTGCACATCATATCACTGAATTGATCAGAAGTTAAATGCGTATCATATATAAGCATTGAAAAGATTACAGAAATTATCATCATATACAGTCACTGAATAGATCAGAAAATTAATACATCATATAGATCAGAAATTAATGCATCAGTATATAATCACTGAATTAGTCAGAATATACATGTAATCACTGAATATAGAATCCGAAATTAAGCGTTCATAGATCCGAATTGATCGTATCTATAAGTTGATTATTATCTTGCTATGAATAAGTGCGAATTTGATATCATTTTTAATGCTTAAGTAATGATTGTGAGTTTATTCTTTTCAGAAACTCTTCGTTCCGCCTCTGACTACTTTAAACGGGTTTATATGATATAATTAATTGCTGTTAGAGTTAGTTATTGTTGGATTACTAATTGCTGTTTAGAAGTTATACTTGTATGGATACAATTGCTGTTAGAGGTTAGTACTTTGTATGAATACTAATTGCTGTTAGAGCTTAGTACTTGTGTATGGATTTACTAATTGCTGTTAGAAGTTAGTAACTTGTACTTAGCTTTTGATTTATATAAATTAAGTGATTGTGTATATATAGAATTCATTGCTTTTTTTCCCTAATAACATTCTCTTGTCAAGCTTAATAAGTATGCACATTCACGACAATACTATTATTACAAATATGACTGGAGTTGAGGGCAACAATTGAATTATTGTTAGTCCCAGGGACGAAATAATGCCCGACGCGGAGCGGAGGGAATATTGTCGTCCCGACGGGATAACATCAATCAATGTTGCCGAAAACACAGGTTAATATTCGTTTTGTTATATGAAAAAAAAAACGATGCTCAATCTATAATAGTTTGTTATATCCAGCAGTAAACAATAGTCTCTATATTCTCTAATTATAGACGAAACACTCAAATATAGTTGATATTTGCCTCCGTCCAAAAATATATTTATTTACAAGTTAATCGGCTAATGCTATCTAGAGAATCTTGCCAGACTGCTTTCAAAAACGTTATGGCTAGCGTTTCTTTTGTAAGTCGCAGCGTTTTTATTACGTTCACAAATAATCCTTCTTGTCACCAATCAAGATGGAAAAAACTCGCTGCCGGTCAAATTTGAAAATGAAAATTGACCGGCAATATTTTTCGGGAGGAACAAATATCAATTCAATGTGAGCGTTTTCCTCTTATGATAGAAACTATAGAGACTATTATTTACTAAATATAACAAATATTTATATCAGATGCAAATTATTGATTTAAACTCGGTCGGGTTTAAAAGTATTAATGAATTTCCTATAATTTATTTTAATATCCTAATGCCGAGTAATAAACAGGAATGTGTTTGTGAAACACAAATGCCCCCCGGATTACAATGCCCCAGTGGAAGTGGCTTGCCAAAACGATTACGCACATGTGAAAATTTGAAAAGTCTATCACTTGCATGTTAAAAGTTATTGGCCAATGTTAAAAAGTTTTTGAAAGTTAGGGTCCAACCTTCAAGGTCAGGGTCAAAATTTTTGGAACCAAATGAAAAGGCCTTCCATCAGGAATACACAAAGGCCTAGTCACTTACCATTCAAAAGGTTGTAGTCAATGTTTTAAAGTTTTTGAAAAGGAGAGGTCAAGCTTTCAAAGGTTCAGAGCGGTCAAATAATTTTGGTACACTAGAAAGTGCCTTGTCATAAGAATGCACATGTGTAATATTAAAAGTCCATCACTACCATTCAAAAGTCAGGCCCAATGTGAACAGTATTGAAAAAGAAGGTCAAACTT
>CAJDSM010158436.1:0-14604 GCA_903981925.1 Ostrea lurida
TTACATATGAATATATAGGGAAAATCTTTTTGAAAACTTACATTTTCTTGTTCTTTGTGTGAAGACAAATTCATTGAAACATATATAGAGAGCCCCTGGGGTCATGACTGACCCCCCCCCCCTTTCTTTTAATGTTGTCATATTTTAAAAACTACTGAGATCCCTACCTTCAAACCATTTATCCCCTTGTTCTTTGTGTTGAGACAAGTTCATCAAAACCTATGTGGCGTATCCCAAGGGTCGTGGCTGACTCTACCCTTTCCAATATGGTTTGATATCTTGTAAACTTTTGAGATCCCAAATCTCAAACCATATTTTTTTTTCTCTATCTTTGTGTTGAAACAAGGTCATTGGCACATGAGGAGAACCGCAAACGATAGTCTAATATCCTGAAAGCAATTGAAGTTCCCACCCTGAGATAAGTTTATTGAGACATATGTGGAAAACTCTTGGGGTTTATGACTGACCCCAACTTTTCAAATATTAGTGCTGTGGTCATTTCTCAAAAGAGTATATTACGTCCTCCACGTCAGTGACGGATCCAGGATTTGTGGGACAGGAAGAGGGGATCTAAAAAGCTCGAGGCCTGTTGCAAAGCCCGGGAAGCTCCTTGGTTTTAGGGCTTTTTTAGGTCAACTGATTCACCTCGGGTGAAAACCTATAATTGGTAAATGGGTTTTCGTTTTTTGTCCCATTTAAACCAATTGGGGCAACCCATTTTAAACTCACCTTTTTTTGTAAACTTACCAGTCCAGTTTATTTCCACATTTGTGTGAAGCATTCGTTTGGGACAAAGATAAATTGTAAAATTTTCAGTCTCTTGCACTTCTTGGGGTGGGGCAAAAAAGGTGACCAATTTCTAAAATCTTCTTTACAAATATACATTGTCTATTGAGAAACTAAATACATACTGATGTAGAGCAAGATGCCTCTACCCAAAATTTGGTAAATTTTGTGATCCCCAGGGGTTAGGGGTCTGACCCACTGGCCAGGGTGGGGCCAAACTTTGGTACATAGTATTTTAATACATGTAAACATTTGAAAAAACATTCTTTAATGATATTTGTTATTAATTTGAAACTAATAAAAGGAATATTTGGAATGAGCACTCGGGGAGCCTTTTATTGCCAATTATCCCCCCCCCCCCAATCGAAGTTGTCTGTCCATCCGTTCTGTAGCTAGAATGGTGTTCCAGGCTTTAAAGTGTTAGCCTTTCTACCTAGTGTCACCATATCATGCATTTTGGGTCACCCATGGGGATGAAGATGTTTTCCTATTGAATTTAGGGTCAAAAGTCAAAGCACACTGGACATCGAAAGTAGCAGTATTGTTTTCTGGCTCAAGAGCATTATCCATTCTACCAGTAACCTAGGCTAGAGGTCACCAATCACACATTATGGACTACTCATGGGATGAATATGTTCCCTTTTGAATTTGGGGTCAAAGGTCAAATTTCACTGGACATTTAAAGTAACAGTTATGGTTTTATTTTAAAAATTCTTGAACGCTTAACAACACCTTTGTGAGATTGAAATGATAATCTTTTTGTATGTATATGAATAGGGAAATCGAAGTGCATATTTTGAAAGATGGGCTTGAATACCCGGATGACCGTTTAAGGCCTATTGTGGTCTATTGTTTGAGGAGTTAGGGATTGTCATTGATTTTGCTTAGTTAACTATGGCCTAGTTTCGATCATCAACTATAGTAACTAGAGCTGAACCAAAGTACGATCGAACTGTCTTTGTGCAAAACGGAAGAGGTGTCACTGCGCATGTCTGGTCTTACCACACAGCTAACCTACGCGTACAAAAGGTGAACTAGTAACCAGAACATGCGCACTGAAGGCCCGGAGCAAGCCACACATGGCGCAATTGATGGTTCGGAAGTTAACTAGACATCACTATGGTTGATGATTCGGAAACTATATAGTGAGGATCCCACAACCATAAATATTAGCTCTATGCATTTTATTTACAATAAGTATGGCCATGCAAAAGAGAAGCTGATGTGAGACGCAAAACTCTCTGCGCCACCCTTCTAGTGTGGTATCTAATGTAAAAAGTGAAAGTGTGAAGCATGAGAGTTGTTAAGGCTTGATTTGAGACACACCACGTGGTGGGTAAAAATATACTTTTTCATAGTGGGCATCGACTAGTCTTGTTTTGGTGAGCACAAGTTGCTCAATATGATCAATATGTTTAACTTTTTTGTGTGTTCTGTCGATTTACAAGTCTGTGACTTACTGAGTGAACTCACAACATGCTATTAGCAACTCTTTTAACACCATGGATATACCTCATCAGTGACGAGTTATATATATACAAGAATCGAGTAATTCCGAGTGTAGAAAATCTTCATGTAGAGCGAGCGTGAGCGAGAGTAAACATTCATATATCGACAGGTCGGCGTTCCGCATCGTGGAGGGATACGTGAGAGTATATTGATTCATTTTTTGCCCTCTTTACAGAAAGCCGATATTTTACATATGGTAAGTACAAGTGCACGTGGCCTAGCCATGACAATCAATGGCAAGTAATTCGTTACCCTCGTTCCACGAGACCTCATTTACTTCCACCTTATTCACTTCAGTTGTTCACCACCTGGCGTCTTTTGCCGTGAGAGGAGCGAGAGGGTGTCTGTTGGACACGAGTCTTTTCCTCACGAAATCCCTTTACACTTTTTGTTCATCTCTCTTCTCACTAGATGGGAGAATCGAGTTTATTGGATTCATTTGGATTCGGAGTTAGTACTCCGTTCAATCAAATGTGATTTGCTTCACCTCTCAATCATGGCCTAAGTGGAGAGAAGCCAAGCACGAGAAGATAATAATAAGGCATATTACTATTTGTTATAGGCGCTTCACATGAACTTGTCGAAACAAGTTTATTTCGCTGACATATCTTATGCAACATACATTCCATCATTAATAGCTACACTTCCTCTCTAGTGCAATGTGGACAAAAGGTTTGTGAGTAATGTACATGTCAGCGGGGCTTCTCCTGTAAGGTAAAAAGTTGAGGTCAAGAATCTTAGTAGGCTATTTACTCACTCTTTCTCATGTTGAATTAAAAAGTGTTGATAACTCTTGTCAAGAATTTTGGTGTGTATCAAGCACGATAAGCTTTGTCCTACCTTTATGATGTACGTAGCTCGTACGTCATATGGACAAAAGTCAGTCGCGCTCTAGGATTGAAACGCACGAGATCGAACTCTAGGATTGTGTTGTTTGTTTGAACCGCGCCGCTAATCAGTATACTAATATATACTGTTTGCGGTAATTATTCTTAGCACTCTTTTAGACTACTACAGCTACCATTAATGTTGTGATCCCATAAACCTAAGCCTCCAAAGAAAGACCGTGCCTTTCACATATAATTATATAATCAATGGCGATATTATTAATCCAATATGAAGAACAAGGAAACATTAAATTAACCTCAATATAAGCTGAACACGTAACGGTCGCTTCATTAAGTTTGTTGAAACAATGTTGCGATCTGTATGTAATTTGTTCATACTGCCTCCCATTTGCAACTTTAAATGTGCATCTCAGCAAATCTAACATACAGTGGTCATATAACTTTCTCTCATATATTAATTTGGCCACTTTAGGTGTTCAGGCTATACTACGAGTTATATTCGACCTAAGAGAAACACACAAAGTTGCTCTTGAGTACGTCCGGTGCGCACACATCCTGTATTCTTAAAAGTTTTTTAGCATAACTGGGGTGCCCTCAGTAGCGTGAGCCAACGATGTTTGTTTCCGAAGCTTCATATCCTAGACCTGAGACATCCTAAGGAACTCTGTGGAGAAAGTGGAATCTCTCGTAAATTCCCCCAACCCTAAAGATTACACTGTATCGCAACAAAATAAAGAGAACTTCCGCCCCCCTCTCTCTTGGTCTCTAATCGTTACCCGGTGCGTCCTGAATTGTCACTGAGTCACTCAGCACTTTTCCGAACACTCGGTGTTTCATTCCAACCTACTTGAGTAAGTGATGCGCGTGTGAAAAGGAATGAATAGGCCCATGAATGCTCAAGATCTATGAGGAGAAAGGTGTTGACATCGCGGCTTTCAAGCTCTCTCCTCCGTCGGTTAAGTGTGCTGTGAGACAACATGTATCACAATATAACCAAATTTCACTTTTCTATTTTGATCCACACATTAGCTAGCAGTATTTCAGTAGATGGTCCAGACTCTGCAGACCCTCTCGCAGACATATGTTCTCAAGAAACCAGTTACATGCCACAGTGCCGACAAAACTCCAAAACGATTCCTAAAAATAAAGAACCACTTGTAGTGCTCTCTATAGTATTACTCTTACATGATAAGTATTGGCGGCACCGCTGTTATGTAAAAGCCTCCCCCATTTCGTACCCCCCTTCTCCCACTTGGACCACAATTCTCCTAGCTCTGAGCTTTACGTTTACTTTGGATTATATCACATAGTTCATGTCGCTTCGTTGTTTACTAGGATGTTCTCCAATTGCATCTGTTTATGGGCACTGTGAACGCGGAATACGTATTGTTTTAACCATAGATTTGTTAATATTCTCGATGACTTGGATAAAGCAATAAATTGTGAAACAACCCTTCATTGTTTGTAGTGCTCTCACTGAGTGTCAATATTCGGGCGGAAGTGTCCTGAATGCAGAGACGAGTTCAATGTGAAGTGCAGTAAATCAGAGTTACCTAAGTGATGTCCTGAATTTGTGGAGTTATGCTACCAAGCGAAGTTCTCATGGAACAGTTACAATTATACATCTTTCTCACAGAAAATACAACAAACATGGAGGCTTTCTCAATATCATGCGTTAATTGATCAACGAAAAACGATGGTGATGTGTCACAGAAAGAGATTATTCATTATACATAATATCATAGATTCATATCTTGCAAAGCACTTTTCAATATAATATTAAGTTTACAGGCAAATATTTAACTGTGTTATAGGGATTTTCTTGGAAAAAATCAAAACTCATCTAACTCTCACAAAGATCACTCTAACGCATTCATAATTAATTTCTCATTGTACTTGTCCATGACTTACCATAAGGAATCAAACTAGATCTATTATGCGAGAGTGGATTATTTAAAGCATCTTAGCCTTGTAGATATTAGATAGACACAGGAATGAGTTGTTTGTTTTAATGTTTATTAAAAAGCCTATATTAGATCGCCGAATGTTGGACTTATGCGCAGTGTCAACAACTGTGGCATATTTTAACAACCAGGCATACAATAGACAAAGGCACTGTAATCAAGATTGCTCAAAGTATTATCAACGTCTCGATATATATAAATCTTGACAAGGCCTCACGTTGAAGAAAAAAGAATGTACTGTAACTGTCGTCTGGTGGGCACAAATACGTAGGGAGTTCTGTAAATTTACCAACTCTTGGAACATCTGCAATTTTTGGAGTTACATGTAGTAGGTTATCCTGCTAACTCTGGAAAGGAATTTGTTAGAATTAATTTCCTTGTTATTCCCATATGAAGTTTGCTATAGGAGGGCTTACCTCCTCCATGGCACCTGATCTATTGATGTCCTATTAATGACCTTGTTGCGATTACAAATTATCACTAAGTCATATGTTGACTGACCTTGTTTTTCATATACCCTTTGTGTCTTGAGGCACTTGTCATATTTTTGGGTGTAATTCTAAGATGTGTATAGACGAACGGCAACAAATCCCTTACTCTATGATTTCTACTTATATGTGAATGTTCTAGAATTCATTGTTCGTTATCTTCCACTATTTGTCATTACACATTTAGACAACAATGTAATCATGACCCTTCAAAGATGTTCCTTATATCAAATTATCCTTAGCATCCCACAACTATTAGTTCGATTGTTATTTACTCTCAATTTCTACTATGCTAAACAAGTGAGCCACGATCTTGAAACAGATTTCACTCCATATACTGGCTATATTATTTAGAGATTTAATGATTAATTAATATTCATCTTGCGCTTCTTGTGTTTTACTCCTGCTTTTTTTACACTGCTTTTATATTTCTCGAATACTTTTCTTGCATTTTGTGACACGGTTCCACTAAAACAAATCACGATCTGAATGTTCTTCGTTTCCGGTTGAGAGACTCTATGTATATTTTAAAAAACAATCATTTATATATGATAATATTGTCCGCATTCTTGTAGGAACCTATATTCATTTTCAGCACATTTATTGCCCAACTTTGGTCTTTTTATGAAATTGCCCAGATGATTCTACTGGATATGGAAGTGATAGATGAGGAAAGACTCTCATATTTCTCTTATTTTCATATAAAACTTTCACCATATTTGGTATTGACAAATAAGTTAGTTAGTGCGTTTTGTGAGTCCTGCACTTAGGTTACGGTGGATTTAGTTAGCTTTAGAGATGGGATTGGATGAGATGCGTTCTGTGATTTTTCTATTAACTTGTCAGGAAAATATAAATACCACTGGGAGATCCGTGTTGAGAGAGTCTCACATAGTAGCGCTATTTCTGTAATTGTCATCATCTACTTATTAAATGCCAGTGATTCGAGTCGATTGTAATGCGATTCGGATATTATGGCCACTATTTATTAACTACCTATTATTTTTATTTTGACCCCTATGAGGAGCTGAATAGTTATCGAATCGGTTCTATTGTGCTCTCTAAAACGACAGTTCACTATTATTCACAAAAGAGTGGAACTGTGAAGATCTGTGATGGGGTTTAGTTTAACTTACCATCAGGATAATGTGACAACTCCATGCAATGTGTGTAGGTGCAATATAGCTTATCATTTTTGAATTTACGGTTAGATAACAAATTTGTAGGTGAGTTAGTTTATTGAAGAATTTATATTTTTTATGTATAAACATGAATAAAAGAGTTTATCACCAATTGGGAATTTTGTCTTATGCAATTGGTTATTGCTCTTGTGTTATTGCCATATATCACTTTATGATAGTAAAGGTTCTGTAAGTTCACAAGTTATGTTAGTTTTGAGATTTACCTACTCTCACATCCGATAGATTTAAGTTGACTCGTTGTCGGTGTGCGGGTATTGGGCATCTAGTATATCAATATTTCAAATACTGAGGGATTCATATTCATAAATTTTCCCTTATAGATACCAATGTGAGGGTTTTTTTCTGTAGATGAGATGTATTTTCTCTTCGGAGTCCCTTGTATTGATGGTTGTCCATAATCGGCATCAGCCCATTTGCGTTCACTCCTATTGGCAATTTCCAAATTCTTCTCGTAGTCTTTGTGTTTGGACTTGTCATATTGCAATTTTCATTTCTCAAAACAGATCACTTTTCTGCGGCCGGAGCGAATTAATGCCAGGCATACTCAATAAAAGCGATGGTATTTTAACTCTATGATAAATTACCACTTATAGCTCGTTAGTTCAAAGTGTCGATCGTCAGATTATGTTGTTTGTTTGGTCTTGGATACTATTTTCATCAATTGGAGTCTTTGATTGGCCTGACCGACATAGATTCAAGAGGGTGTTTGTAGGATGGTTTTATGAATGTGCGTCTTTTTGTTGCGGTTCTATACTCCCACAATGTTGGTCGTGTGTGTTCCTGTGGTGATGGTCTATGGTATTTGTTCTCGAAGGAAGCTTTCCCCTAACTAACTATACATTTCATTGGGCCATTCTGTTAGGTGATAGAGAATAGAAGATGGTTCTGCTATTGTGGCCAACCATCGCTCATCTGTTTAATTACATATTCAACATACGGAGGGTATCAGAAGAGCTAGACGTGAGGAATTATAGGAGACAGATGAAACTCTTATATCTTGTTAATCGTTATGGTATTACCTCAATGGTTAAGAGATTATTGCTTTGATGTATTATATTATGTTGGAATATAACAATAAATTTAACAAATGTGGGTGAGTGCTAGATGCGTTTTGCCTTTATATTATAAGTCCACTGTTTCAATACATTTAGACCATTATCAGCATGCCGACGTGTAGCGGATGGTCCTGGGAGGTGTGTTTGATTACATTCTAAATAGATATGACCACTTCAGCCGCGTAGGGTTGTAAATGGTTATGTAGTATCTCAACAGACGACCTAATGAGTTTGATGCAGCCAATTATTAGTTCGTAGATTATGGGAAAGGATGTTATGGAGTTGATTTGGTAAATGTTGTTTTTGATGTTCTCACTTAGTGTTAAATTTGGAATTTCTGTCAATAATAACGTCAAAACATGTGGTTTGTTTGAAGATAAAAGAAAATAGAAGATTTCAGATGGTGACGTTTTGTCCATAATATCATGACGACTTTAAATTAGTACCAGAGTAGGGATAGTTACATAAGGCTCTCTTGAAATAAATGTGTTTTATAACCTATTGCTGATCTGACCATGCAGAGTGTGTTAGCATAGTTTTTAGTGATTGTTCCATTGATTCTGTTGCGGAATTTTTTCAATAAAGAATATTACTATTAACTCTCGGACGATTAAAACACTCATGTCAACTCAAAACCCATGCACTTGTATCAGTTTTTTTCGGGTTTCCGTTTGTATACTAAGTTATAACCACTCCAATTGTTCTGTTGGGTCGTCGGTGATCTAGAGATGAATATTTCTTTTTGTTCTACAATTTTTTTATACCATGAGATGGGGAGTTGATTAAGAATGGTTAATTGAATAAATTTTACTATTTGAGTAAACCTATTACACGATTAAGGAATTTTTCTCATATGTTATCTTTTACGATGGCTGTTTGTGTTCACATAAATATAAGTTTACATGTCTTCCGTAAATCTAATGAGAGCCATGTGTGGTGGTGAGAAACTTGAGAAATGTTAACCCCTCTCCTTCTCCTGCCAATTAATTATGAAAAATTCGCTACCAGTTTCGCTCGCGCATAGTGTTGGGTGTTTGTGTGGATTACTTGTAATACATATCATTCAAATCAGGGTTATTATATGAATACTAAAGTTATTATCATTCAACAAAAAATTACAAAAGTTAGACAAAATAAGCCTAAATATTTATGTTTTTAATGAGTTGATATATTCAGAAAATAGCACACCTACCAAAGTCCCGTTACTTAGAGAAAGTGCATACATTTGTACATCTGAGTAAAAACGGCATTAAAGCTTTATCAGAAGACTAATTGCCATAATTTCAATTATTAGTGGTTATTGTATGCACAATAACATTATTAGGACACGGTGAGTTTTTACATACATACTTACGTGGTTATGTATAAATAATAAATAACTTAGTCTAGGGCAATTTAACAATTATATTATTAACTGATTTGACTTTACAATAACTATTGTAGTTTCTCATCTAAATATGATGTTTCGTATTGAGGATAATAGAGACTGGAAAGTTTTTTGATTGATTGAAGAATATCTCTTCTCATATATACTTATAAGAGTACCGTCCCTATAACATATTCAAGTCGATGTTTCTGTGCTCTTTCTTTTAAGATCGTATGGATAACTCCGCAATCAAGAGGCTCAACTAGAGAGAGCTCAAAGCCTTATGGTGTCTTGTGATGTTGTTTGATGCCACTTTTTCATGCCACTGGCTGCTTCAAACCAATGACGTGAATATATGTTGCATTGTTTTCAGAGGTTAGAATCGGGGTCTTTTGGATATACCATGGGTGTTAGATGTTTTGTGTATATACCATGGGTTGTAGGCTATGGTTTTGTTTTGTAGACCTCTCAAACACGCATGCACATGTCATTTCCTTTGTTTGTGACCAGAAATATCCAATAAGGTGTAGTATGTGCTCTTATTACTATGAATGTGTTTACTGTAGTTTCAGTTCAAGATCTTCATCGGTTAGGGGTTATATGATTGGATATTTCTTGGATATATGCATAAACATCGAGAAATTTCACTATAGGCTCTCGTGGTAGTTCTGGTAGTGCTTGCTGAGTAACTAACCATTTTTTGGTTTTATCTTATAATGTTATACACCCAGATCGCAATAAGTTGGAGCTATATTGCATGGTGTAGATTGGTTTGTTAGATAATATACTAATAAACACATTGGGCTGTCAGAAAATGGTGCCGTCAGCTTGAGGTTCCAAAACAGGTCGTGTAATCAGCGCAACATACACAATTTTGGTCTTTTTAACGTATTGATTACAAGTGTGGACATTTAAATTCGTTACGCGGGTTTTTTGTTTACTCATTCTGTACCATGGGTGATAATCGTATAAGAACAATCAAGTAGTGTTTATGGGTTTGCATCTCCGTATACGGTACAATTCCATTGCGACAGAGAATGGTGTGAATACCCCTAGAAGGCCAATAGGTCCACTTAATAGCAGATGTATGACAGGCGACCTCAGTTGATTGAGCCAAACGGTGAATACACTTGTTTTTTTCTTTTTTTTTTTTTTACACAAACCTACTAGTATACCAAGTCGGGTGAAGAGTGAGTCATGCCAATGTTCGATCTTTTAGTTTACCATTTTAGAGTGTAACAATGTGGAAGCAGCACCCCGTATCCCAATGTACGATCTCATGTCTACAATCCCATCTCTAGTTGTGCGAGAGTCAGAAAGGTCAGGATTGGACAGTTTGCCTCTCTCTCCGTGGTACTCTAGCTTTTGGTAATAACTCCATCTGCGTGAACGCTTTGAGACATACAGGACATAGGAACTGTCTTTGTCTTCACCCCCCTCATACCATGGGCTCGCTTAGCACCTCTCGACAGATAACCAATCTAGTGGATGTTTTTCTCCAAATCCAGCATGTCCTCAGAGCAATAGTTACCAGCCACCAATCATGTGAGTGGCAGAAGTGAGAGACATCCTAAAATACTGGGGTCTCTATGGCGATTTAATAGTATTTATCAGGTGAGTCTTAATAGAAAGAATCAAGCCTAGATGACAGTCCACGACATCACTTTAGAGATTCGATCAACAAAGAACTTTGGTCTGCATAGGAGTCAGTTTTTAAAATCGAGGGCAGGCTGCTGTCCAATCAAGTTAATGGTTTCAGGGGTTTCAAATTTGGCCTTGTTTTTAAATAAGTAGTTTGCAAAATTCTGTGAGTTGTTTATGATCGGGAGATTTAATTAGCCAATCTACAACCTGTTATTTGGGGTCCAAATACTGTTTTGACAATGTGTAATTCCGTATATTCCCTAGCTAATTTTGTTTACTTGATTACGAATTACTCTGATGAACCTGGTCCAAGTTTAATCAAGCATGATCGGCGGTGCCTTCTGGTGTGTTTCCTATATTTAGGTTATACACAAGCGTATCGCTTGTTAATGAGTTACTTAATTTTTTGTTACAAGGCCGAAATATATACAAATGAGTAAAGTGCAATTGTTTAAATCATTGGGTGATTAATTTTGACATATCAGTATATCATTGGATAAATTATCCACTCGGATTTCATCCTCTAATGAAGTTTTTGTAATCAAAAAAATATTTTTGATAATTTCCAGCGATTATAATGACGAATTTACTAACCATATGCACTACTTGTATGCAAGAGCAACTTAATATATGAAGCTATAAGGTCACAATTTTTGTTACAGAAGTGAGGATTAAGGGTAAGGATTTTCAACCACTGAAAATTTTATGTAAATGGTATAGTCCTTATAAATTATTCAATTATAGTTCAATGAGAATCCTGTTTGAAAGTCTCAGCCCGCCGGCTTGTAACACAAAGTATAAGGTTTGACACAACCCAGGGTGTGTGGGCGGTTCGACATGAGATTGCTTACTTTCTCTATAGGCACCTAATATCATCTCTGGGTAATCAAGGGTTCGTGTTGTTTTGCTCATCTCGGGCAATATGTATACATACATAGTAGCGATTATCTACTAGGATTCAATCAGTTCCTGTTGATCTTAATCACCTTCTTCGTATTAATGCACTTTGTACAACCTTTGGGCAAAACTCGATGATGCTTTTTAAGTGTGCCCTGTCTGCTGAAACGACATTTTAACTGTTATTGAGTTTTTGAGTTTCTTAGTCGTGAATACGAAAATATTTTGTTATCTGAAATAATCTTGTTGACTTTGTAACAGTATGTAGGAAAATGACTTTGGGTTTATCATTAGAAATGTAAGTACTTTTTACTGTTGACTGTATTATTCTGCTATTGTGTACTTATAATATCCACATTTAGATTTTTAATAAAGCCTCTCTCCATGGACTGTAGTCAACGATATGGTATTTTTTTGTGTGCATCACTTGTAAACAGATTAATTGTCTTATTATGGTGTATCCTGAACTTGTATGTTGATGTTGTAGGCATTCAAGTCACAGAGATGATGTTTATTTTTTCGTTTTACATCATTTAATCTTGTTTTCACCCATAGTAATTACGTGTATGTTGCATTTGTTATGAATGATGGATGGGATTTTATTAAGATTTGGTGTCAAACGCTAAAAATGTGTTTTAAAACGTACTCACAAGTGGTGGAAGGTGTTGCAGGGCAAATGATGATAGAATCGAAGGTGGTTTTGATGGTGTTGAGATAGATAGGATCTGATTACCATAGAGAGAGTGTTAGCTATGTACATACACCTGTATGTTATAGTGATGTGGTTGGTTATTTTTCATACGGGCTAGATGGCGTCTATTTGCTGTTGAAAGTGTAGACAATAGTTTCTCAAGAATTTTGGGTTTGTAGCTATGCATTGGGTTTTTAAGGGAATTTATCCTAAGATGTTAATTTGGTTATTGTTCATCATAGCTACTACATTCACCATTGTAGGTGGATTTACCCACATGCACAATGATCATTACACTTGTTTATGCATATTAGAGAGTAGCTCATCAGACCGGGCAGGTCCATTCGCTACTTTCCGTTAATCTGCTAATCAGCTCATTATTCGCTCCTCTAGTTCCGGCAAAATCTAAGTAAGGTATCCGTACATATGGGATTGATGTGTGTCTGTCCAGTAAACAGTGGCTAACGAAATGTATTATTGGAATTCTCCATTCCTCAGTTTTATAAACAAATCTTCTTGGCTTGATCCAACAGCTATAAATGTTGTAGCATCTGCCATATGGTTTCTTGCGAGCCGAGGGCTATTCACTTTAGCATTAGGAAAGAATGAGAAAAAGAATTATACCATCTCTCTTGATGTTCACTGTATGGAGTGACACTCAAACATTGACAAAGGGCTAAACTCTAAGATAATAAAGGCTTGACCTCTCGCTTGCTTTGAAGGCACGATCCAGCTGATCTAACAGGAAAAGAGAACACTGCTATGTGTGAGTTAATTATTTAGGGTTATCTTAAATTTATGAACAGGATTCTCTTTCCATTTATTCATAAACACAATCCGCATTCACTATGCTTTTGAAAGGAATTATCCCCCTCACAATGTGAACATAGTAATTTGATGAGGAACTTCATCAGTACGGATGCAAAGTTGCAAATCAGGTACGATTAAATTTGTAATATTTGCACCATAGCCATAACATCGTTGTTCAAACCACAGCCACTGTTATCTCCTAATACATACAGACACACCATGTGACGGGCCAGCTATTTAGAGTAAACTACTTTTGTGGACGTAAAAGTGGTACTATCTCCTGAGAGAGAACATATGTAAGAAACCACTGTATAATCTCTTGAAATTCTATTATTGGTTAACTTCGTTCTTTATTAAACACATCCTTTATTGCCGTTAGTTTTTCCCTGGATAATGTACAAAAGTTTCATTCCGCACCTTTTCTCTATAATGATTTAAGTGGCACTTAGGTAGGTGTGACCTTATTTTTCTGAGAGTAACCAACAATAAAAACAAAACTGTTATAGCGCATATTGTGGCTCTAACCTGTGCTCATCTTGTTGTGTGGAATTGATATCACTATATGAGATGTTTTAACTCATTCATATAAGTAGAGGCACCTGACATATTAATGATATTGATTCAAATCCATAATAATTGACGCCATTTTCTCAAATATATGGGGGAGAGGTTGGAGCGCGGCTCATAGGATATACATTTGTTTTGTGCGGTCAAATCTAGCCCTCATTTTGTTATTTATTGTTTTGTTCGCCTAATGTATTCTATGTAATTATTTATTATTTATTTCAATTGGTTAATGCACAAAAGAGTAAAAATTTTTGAGGATCTCTTCTTATGTGATTCAGATATAAATATTTTACAAATTTTGAATTCAAAAATGTAAGTCTGTTAAGACGCTACACATAAGGTAAAATTAGGAAGGTACGAGAGGCAACGAAACATATGTATAGCGCCGTTCTAATGAACTAGAGTTTTCGATCATCAATATTTATATCTTAATTTTAAAGACTCTGCATTCATACAATTGGCATATAAACGGCTATGATACGAGGATTTGCTTTGGAGTCATTTTACTACTTAGTTTTTTTTTAAAACCATATTTGGTTTGATTTCCTGTCTTTTTATTAGTACTCCTGCTCCCCAATACAATTTGTAACAACAAAGGTACACTTCTAAAAAAAAACCACTCTAAAATGTCTTGATTGAGTGACAGATATTCCCAAACAATTAGTTACACTTAGCGCCAACACCAATTAATAACTACGATCATCAATCATTTGATTCCATAACTTTACAACTTAAATTGTCATCTAAACCACTATTGATCGTGGCTCTTTGTCTAGC
>CAJDSM010158441.1:0-16811 GCA_903981925.1 Ostrea lurida
CATCAGTGTTTCACAAACACATCTTATTTGTGTTGTTTTTTCCTTCGGTATAATAAATAATTTATTGCCTTGCTGGGAGGGAGACATGAAGCTTTGCCCAACCCAGTAATATCATGTCCCCCTCGGGCGTTGCCCTCGGGGGACATGATGTTACTGAGTTGGACAAAGCTTCATGTCTCCCTCCTAGCAGGGCAATAAATGTATATTGTCGGTACTTTGTCATGTTACTCTTGTAAGAAGCTATGTATTGACTCACCATTTGAAATATTTGTACTTTAAATCTTGCTTTATATTTCAGCAATGTCCAGTCATTCCAGAACAAGCCATGGCTCCAGAGTAAGTTATAAGCTAGCTGTAAAGTCCACCTTACAATACATATAATTATCCTTCAGAATAATACAGTAAATTTTATTGGTCTAGGGCTAGCTGCAATAATTTAGCCCTCTCCAATTTTTTTTATTCTGACATTTACGGGGGAAAAAAAAAAGGGAGAGGGCTACATTATTGCAGCTAGTCTAGGGCTTGTCACATGAAAGGAGATAATTTTTTATGTCTCCCTCATGTGCAGCGCAGGGTGACAACTGTGGCGTCTCCCTTTAGATGATAATTGTGCAGAAATAAACATTACCAAATATTTATGCTTAACGTGTTTTTGCCTCATTCTATTATTATGTCACAATTGAAAGCTTTCCATCTCGTTCTTGTAGAAAAAATTGTTACGATCTTGATGACATTTTGCATTTAAAAAAAAATCAAATCAAGAAATATTTTCAAGATAGTTTTTTTTTTTTTTTGGTTTGAATCTCAAAAATTCTGAACTGATTAGCAGGTCTTAGTAAGTTTATCACCCTCGGGCACATAGGTGATAACCCTGCTAAACAATCAATAATTGTATATTGAAACTCGTGGGAATTCCTTCTAGTATACATAAAGGCTAGTCCACACTGTGTCACGTCGAGTGCATGTTTTATCTATTTCCCTTCAGAGAACCTCTGGGTATGGTGAACGTCCAAGCAGCAGACACAGCCAAAGGGCCAACGAATCTTATGATGATGATGATGACATTCAATTCTGATGACAACATGGATGAACTTTCTACGTTTATGGACAATGTGATGTAGATTCCCCATAGTCATTCTTTTTTCAGTGAAAAAAAAAGGTTGTTATAGTAGTTTAAAATTGTATTTAAACGGCTCAATTCTTATTTAAGTCCACAATGCTGTGATAAATATAATTCTCATATCATGTTATCAATACTAGTAACTAGTTGCAATAATTATGTTCAAATTAATGGATATATTTATATGGATTGTATTGTACAAATTACAGTATGATTGTACAATGTTTATTTGCATTTATAATTACATATATTAGCTTTCTCAGTAGAAGCTTTATGGATAAAAAATCTTTATGAATGGAAATCAATGTACATGTATTTGGAAAAAAAAAAAGGTTTTATATTTTGCATATTTGTAGAAATATTATGTGTATTTTTAAATAAGGTTTCCATTTTTATATATAGGCATCTGTTCATCAGGGTAAAAGGGAACTGATTTTATAGTGATTTAGCAGCTAACCAAAATGAATTAAATTTCATTGGTTGAATTAATGCTTCTCAAATTTGCATTGTAATGATGTAGACCAGCTGTCTTGTTGGATTGTAGTGTTTGGATTCATTTATCATTTAGAAATGTTTGAACTTCCTACTACTTATCAAAACTGAAAACTTGTTGTTGAAAGCATATTGTATGTACCGGTACACATCTCTATGCAAACTATTTTGAGGTTTGTCTGTGGACAAATGCTGCTTTGTAAACATTTGTAACCCTGACATCATACATTTGTAATATTTTTATTTGACTGGAACCATAAAACAGAGGGAAATTCAAATGTGATTTATATTAGAGATATTGTCAATCAAATATAGCAAGGCAGAGCTTTGTAAAATATTCCAAGCATAATAATATGTTTGACTCTTGGAACTCTGCTTTAAAATGTATCATTTTCAAATTGTTTTCAGTAAAGAGTAATCATAATAGAAGATAAAACATTTCAATGTATCTGTGCCAATAATGAAAATTATCATAGCATCATTAAAAATTTTATATTTGTTTTCAAATACTGGTACATTGTAAGTAAAATATTTTAAATGTTGGAAAATGGAGGGATTTGGTAAATGTGGAGCAACAGAATCTTAAATTAGTCTTTAGAATAATTCACTCATATTAAATATTCCTATCACACATTACCGTAAAACTAGATTGCTCTGCATGGATGAAGATAACCATAAATAAGATGCTGATTATTTTATAGAAATCCATCATGAAATCATGGGGAGGAGACAAAACGTTCAGTTCTCTTACCTCAAAATACTTTGTGTGATTGTTCATTTTTAAAACATAATTGAAAACACATTATATAAGTTTTCCTACATTTAATCAGTTACGCCAGTTCTTCATTTCATGGATGATCTGATCTAAAACCAATCATATTCTCACTAATATACTTTGCAGTAATGTGACTTTCTTTTTATAAGATGACAAAGTCGCTGATTGCAGCGAATACCATGATAATGTCCACTGTTCATTATGATTATTTAAAGCATTTTCAAATTATACTTTAAACAAATTGAAAATCCACTGAATACATCATACATGTGTATGCTGTACACATACTGATTTTAATTAAGACCTGTTAAATATTTTGAAAGCTACGAGGCTAGTCCATGCATTTTATGGGCAACCTTCACACATATTGGAGGCAGCATTTAAACAAACTTGTACGATCTGATAATAATACATTGTAGTACATGTACATAGTGTATGTTGTGTGCCATTTCTCATGTGTTAAATGTAACTATGAGGTTGTTATATATAAATGTGCTCAAGAGCTGGAATTACATGTATAAACACGATCTGTTTTACACACTGATGAAAGTACAGTGTATAGCTCCAGACGAGGTTTGTTTTGTTTTTTCGAAGTTTCTTTTAAAAAAAAAACAAACTACACTTGTGTTGACTAGATCGAGCACAAATAATGAAATGGGCACCCTGTGAGTGTTGCTTAAAGATGTACAAGGTGTACTTGATTTACTGTCTCATACTGACAATGATTATGTGGAAATATATAATGTTAACTTAGTGATTTCTCTGTTAATTATATAGGGCTGAACTAAAATGTTTTAATTAATCTGTAAGCCATTGAATTTTTATCTTGCTAATTGTAGATTTATTATGCTTATAAAAAGAAATGTAGGCTAAGGTGGACAAAAATATTCAATATGTTCCACAAGGCATAAATTTTTAAACATAACCCATTCAATACCTTTTTTCCATTTTACATGATGTTTAACATGGTGCATGCCCTTTTACTTGTGTATTTATATAATATAAATTATATATATCTCTGAGATTTCAGATGTTGCTTACCTAATGGTCAATAGACATAAAATTCCGCGGCATCAGAGTGTAGATTTTGTTTAATGACACTTGACTATGTTATTATGTACCGATACGCATCATTTCATGTTCAGGTTATGTTTTTGCTTCCTGTGTTTCGTTTTGTCTTGCAGTACTTGGGCTTCAGGAGAGATTCTTTGAAGTCCCTGTGATATTGATGTAGAGATCTCTCAAGCGTTATTTGTTATTCCACTATTTTCTTAATTGTTTTTGAGAAATATGTTTTAAAATTTTGCATACCATGTACATATAGATTATTAATTTATGTTTTCTGTGTTTCTATTTGTAACCCTTTTTAACTGTTAGGAAATAAATTTGTCACAGGTGTCTTTTTGAAGTGTTCTTTAATCTGTTTACTACCCCTGAATAATATAATGCACATACGTACAGGTGTAACCAGAAGTAGCAGGATGTAATGTGTTTGAATCTTGCATCAGTACATGTACTACACTGTATACATATAATACATGTATATACAGTTAGGGCTTTCATATTTTGTATACACATTCCTTACAGAAAGACCTTTATTGGTATGATTTTGTGACCTTGACATAGAAGTTTGATCTACTTTTGATTTTAAAAAATTGATTTATTCAATATTTCCTGAAGGTGGATCATTCTTTCATATTTTGTATACATTATAAGTTTCATATAGCAAAAACTTTCAAATATGGCTTTTGGACCTTGAACTTAAAGTTTGATTTGCTTTTAAGAAAACATAACCTTTTTTAAATGTATCTGGAACTTTTTTAGGCAAGGTTTTCATATTTTGTTTATCGATTTCATTTATGGCTAGACCCTGTTTTCAGTATTCCTCATATTTGGAACTTTTAACCTCAGAGTTTGACCTACTTTTTTCAAAATCAGACCTATATTCAATATCTACTGAACCTTTCATATTTTGTATTTATGGCAAGACCTTATTCAGTGAAATTTGAATTTTGTGACCTTGTAGTTGGGCCCACTTTATAAAAATCTGACTTATTCATAATCTCCAGAAAGTGAAATTCTGCCTACCGGTACTTGTTAGAAAATGCACTTTATTTTGTTGTGGACAGCCTTGTGACATGATCATGTTTGAACTTGTGACCTTGGTATACTTTATAAAAACCTGGCCTTATCAATATCTCCTGAACTATATGTTGATTTTTAGGTCACATGGTCAAACTACTTTTTACTTAGAATTTATATTGTGATCCACTCAATATCTTGTGGACCTCATCAAACTTGGTACACTGATACACCTCAAAGAGTTGAAAATTTCTATTGGTCCAAATGACTTGAATAATTACTCTTTTTCATTTACAAAGTCATGCATGAACCAATTCACTCAAATATAAAAATAATACTGTGTTTTAAATACCAGTATCATCTCTAGAACTCTTTGCCTGATAGAAGTCAAACTTAAATAATACTGTGGTTGCTCCTAACTACATTAGATGAGCCATAAATTTTATGCCCCTGCCATAAAATGGCTGGGGGCATTTAGTGTTGCACCAGTCTGTCATTCTGTCCATCTGTCTGTCCCAATATTTTGTCTTCTCAACTCTTCTTGAACCCTTTGGAGGATTTCAATGAAACTTGGTACAATGTAAGATCACAACATGTAGATGGGCAATTGGGAAGGAGAAGGTTGTTCAAACTTTATTACAGGAGTTATGGCCCTTGGGCTTATGTTTTTCTAGGTGCAAGGCAGTATCATCTTGTCTTTGCAANGGCAATTGGGAAGGAGAAGGTTGTTCAAACTTTATTACAGGAGTTATGGCCCTTGGGCTTATGTTTTTCTAGGTGCAAGGCAGTATCATCTTGTCTTTGCAACTCCTCTTTAACTCTTTGGAGGATTTCAATGAAACTTGGTACAATGAAACATTACATCATGTAGATGGGCGACTGGGAAGGCGAAGGCTGCTCAAACTTTTATTACAGGAGTTATGGCCCCTGGACTTAGAATTTTTTTTTTGTACAAGGCAGTATTATCTTGTCTTCGCAACTCCTCCTAAGCCCTTTGGAGGATTTCAATGAAACTTGGTACAATTGAAGATCACAACATGTAGATGTGAATGAAAGGTGAGCAATACATGCCTTCAAGGGTCACAGATAAACTTTGCTGCTGGTGGCGTACCAACATATCTAGTTTCACTTAATATCACTGGAGATATAAATTTAAAGTTGATTTTTTTTTCTATATGCTTCTAAAAAAATTAGTGTCTCGTTGATTGTGGCATTAATGTGATTTAGAATTTGAACTATTATGATTAACCATATACTTTCTGCTATTCTGTTCAATATTTGTTTCTGAAGATACTGTTCTTGACAGATTAAAACAACAATTTGGTCTGGTCTTGATGAACAACAGAAATATATTGGAAATCATCAAGCCCTCAGATGGTTCAAGGTAGAAGTATCTCGGGGTTCATCAAGCCCACAGATGGCTACGTAGAAATGAAAGTAGATAAATGTAAAGAAATTTCACTTTTTAAAAAAACTGCATTATCCTGGTATGAAGCGTTGCAGTACATGCTCATGTATTTTCAGAAATGAAATTTATTTCTTAAATATGCTCCATATACACTAGTATATACATGTAGGCAAGAATTGAGATATAATATATATTTTAATACTAAAGATTCAGGTACAAATAATTAGGTATTGGAGAGATCAATCTCACAATTTATTTTGTATACCTCGTAATGGCTTTTCCTTAATTTTACAAATGTGTCATGTAACATTAAGAAATGGATGCAATAAAAACACAAAATGTTACTGGTGGACAATGCCTTCAAATGCTAGTTCACACTACTAGTCAATCATTGGCATCACTCATTTTCAGGCTCGGTAAAGCACATGCAAGAACAGCTGTTCTCCATGACTTTCCCATGTGAATAAACATTTGTAGATATAATACACATCTATCTTCATCGTCCTGCCACTTGTAGTCCATCACCTTCACTACCGTCCAGCATGTCAAACGCTTTAAGCACCTTGTGTTGTCGCGTGCTTCTGAGCTTTTTAAGGTCATCTGCATACTGCTGTTCCCTGAGCAGTTGTTTTCTCTGCTCCTCCAGGTCCCGCTGGTGAGCTTGGTAGACTCGTGTCATGTGAATAAGTTCTTGTAACTCCTTCCGTAGCTGTCGGTTTTCTTGTTTGATCCTGTTGGTGTGGTCTGTCAGACACTGACTAGCCTCCTGTTAATGAAATACAGCATAAAATACTAAAATGAGGTATCATATTTTAAAGATATTAGCAGATATTTGTTAAATTTCACTTTCAAAATAATTCTTAATTACAGAGTTATTCCCCTTTGATTGCAATTTGTGAGACAACGAAATTAAAAAGAAAAAAAAATGCATATTACTACATGTAGTTAGACAAGATGACACCAATGTGTCTGCTCATACAGGTCTAATCATTCACATGCCTTGTTTGCCAGTTTTTCTAAGGCTGATATCCTGTTTTCTGAATCTTGTTGGTATTCTCTCTTCTCTGAGAGGAAGGTGGACTTGAGCTGTTGGATTGTGTCTGAGTGTTTGGATCGCATGATCATAACTTCCTTTTCCAGCTCTTTTATTTTATCTAACTGGTCAGTTTGTAAATCCTGAAAAGAAAATGTGTAACAACTTAATTAGATGCAAACCATTCTTCTTATTTATCAGTTGAAACCAAATGAAAGCAAAAATTCACTCCTCGGTCAACTGAAATAAAAATCTATGCCGCATTTATTTATCATGATTTGTGTTTATTATTTTAATTTACCAGTCCACATTAGAATAATAGTTGAATATAAATTGAAAGTTAAATCAAGACTTTGCCCACTCACATGCCTAAATCTTTCATTCAGATTTGGGAGATGGCAAACAGATATTTCTTGAATTAGGTGGCTTAACATGTTATCTAATTGTTAAAAGGCCTTGATGTGCTCTTAATTCACTTTCCAACCATCAATAAAATTCAGATAAAGTTAATTATGAGGAATTCATCATGAATTTAACCTAGAGTACGGACTTCACAGTAGCACATACTGGTAGAAAGTAATAAAACAAAAGTACATGTACCTTGTATTCTTGAAGCTCTGACAATTCTTCTGTTGTTTTCTTCAGGAGGTTTTGCTTTTCAAATAATAAGTTTTCAAGTGCTATAAAAGAAAACCAAAATTTTAAAAAACTTTACATCATCATAATGGCTGACTTTGATTTATAGTAATGACACAAACAAAACATGTCATCATTTCATGCTGTACAAGGAGGAATTCATATGCCTATCAGTTCGACTTCTGAAATGCATTCATTATATTTCTTTTTGCACATTTATGGCCAGAGGGTACAATGAGGATTGCATTGAAAAATATACACTGTCAAATTTTGTGTGCAGTATACTGTAGTAAGGAGATCAAAAGGGTGCAATTCTTTCTCTCATGATAACAAAGCTATATGTGAAGTGTGAAATAAATATAGCAAACAAAATGGCCTATACAGTGTCTTTAAGCTTTTTCTATCAGGTGACTTGACCTACACTAGAGACTACATTTTACAATTTTGAAACATATACTTTTATGATTCCTCATAACCAGGAGAGTTATATATAATTCAAAAATGCATTCTTCTAAGAAGATACTATTATGTGAATCAAACAACGAAGAAAGGAAGAGAGAGAAAAGTCTGTGACCTTGCTTCTTTTGGTTAAAATCCTCCTCCATGTTATACTTCTGTAATTCGATGTTCCTGATCTCCTCTTTGTTGTGGTCGCTCAGTGTGATGATGGTTGTCTTACGCTTGGTTGTCTTTTTCTCCATGTAGCTCATGTATTCATGCTGCAAACAAAAGTTATTGAGCTCACATGAAATACCATTGCTATTATGATTAACATTGAAATGGGTGAACAGGATTAGTATTTTCAATCAACAGAATAATTTTTCATGGCAATGCTTATAATTTTTAGGACCACACCATATGTTGGGTGCCCTACAGTAATCATTCTGTCAGCACTTTCTATGCTAATGTGATGACTTGAAGGAAAGCCCTTTCTGATTTTCAGTTTTGCCATTACAAAAGTTATGGGAATTAGAATTTTTGAATGATAAAAGCTCTTTCTGTAAAGCTGTACAATATTGTACTATCTTTAACTTTGACTTAAATTTCTAAATGTCCGATACATACACTTTCAACTCTGACCCGACTGCCTTCTTGCTGCAGCCACTCATTTTCCTTACGTCTGATCAATTGTTAAGGAATAATTCTTTTTGGTATAATAAGTAAATGAAAGTTTTGATAGTCTACTTTATAACCAACAATGAAACATCATGCATCTATTAATAAATAAATGATGCTAAATACATGGTATAACCCAAATAACACAATTACATGTATTAACTTTCATGAGATGAATAAACAGAATATGATTTTGCTATTTGGGAAGAATAATATTTACTATGCCCATATGTAGCTGAATCATCATTTTCACGTTGTAAAAGTGAATAATTATTTCATCATAGGAATACTTGAATAATAAATGATTCATAGAACACTAAATTCTTGACCATTAAAATTTTATAATCTATTCAACTAAACATACAAATGTATGTACTCAACAAATCCACTTAGCTGCAGAACGCTTATTTTCTTGATTCATATTTGCAGATATCAAACATGCATAGCTAGTTTAATTTTCAGAAGAAATATATATGGAAAGATAACACCATCTTTTTGATCAACTGTAATTTATTTCCGAGACTAGCTTACGACCCTAGCGGGTCTTCATCAGGTCTGAAGTAAATCATGTTTACAAAAGTATACATATGCACGGTGTTTGTACAACAATTAGAGCTATCTAAGGGTTGTCATTTGTTTGCAGTTTTGATAGCAAGCGAAGTCTTCATTTCTGTGGAATCGAGGGGTTATTCATATTTGGTCTTTCTTGCCCCCTCAACGAGTGAATGAATAACCCCTTTTCTTTGTTTCCACAAAAATTAGCGATCTATAATTACGTATAGTTATGAACAGATATATCACAATCATCAATTATTGATTATAATTATATTCTTTGATTGATAAAGGATACAAGTCTTCAACTCTCTTCTTGGAATTCTGTAATTCAGCAGTCACCTTTTCAAGTCTACATGAAAAAAAAAAATGCATACAAGATATTACATATATCTTTTTACACTGATTTACCCATTTCATTAACAGTGTAGTAGTTGCGGCTATATGGACCATGGATATCGGCCTGTATTAGCTCAGTGGTTAGAGCACCTGACTAGTAATGCAGGGGTTCCAGGTTCGATTCCCGGTCCAGCCACTTATTTTCTCATTCTCTCCCTTCCTATTACAGTTTGGTGGCCAGTGAGAGGGGTGGCCCCTAAAAGCAGGTGAAAAAAAACCTGCCAGTTGAGCCTGGTTATTTGTCTACGAAGACAAAGGGGAGAGAGAGAATACAGTGGTAAAGACTATACGGACCAACCTGCCTAGTAATGCAGGGGTCCCGGGTTCGATTCCCGGTCCAGCCACTTATTTTCTCATTCTATCCCTTCCTGTTACATTTGGTGGCCAGTGTGGGGGATGGCCCCTGGAAGCAGGTGAAAAAATACCTGCCATGGGGTTGAGCCTGGTTATTTGTCTACAAAGACAAATTAAAAAGATGGAGAGAGAGAGAGAATAGAGTGGTAAAGACTATACGGACCAACCTGA
Source organism: Ostrea lurida (assembly GCA_903981925.1). Lineage (NCBI taxonomy): Eukaryota > Metazoa > Mollusca > Bivalvia > Ostreida > Ostreidae > Ostrea > Ostrea lurida. The sequence goes on from CAJDSM010158441.1 coordinate 10,139, forward strand.
CTAGTAATGCAGGGGTCCCAGGTTCGATTCCTGGTCCAGCTACTTATTTTCTCATTCTCTCCCTTCCTATTACAATTTGGTGACAAGTGTGACCCCTGGAATTGCTAGTCAGGTGCTCTAACCACTAAGCTATCCAGGCCAATATCCACGATCCATATAGCCATAACTACAACCTGGGTAGTTGTCTTCGGGGTCGCGGACACTTTAAGGAGGGAGGAATGTAGTAGTTACGGCTATATGGACCATAGATATCGGCTTAGATAGCTCAGTGGTTAGAGCACCTGACTAGTAATGCAGGGGTCCCGGGTTCGATTCCCGGTCCAGCCACTTATTTTCTCATTCTCTCCCTTCCTATTACAACAGGTACAGTACAATCACTGCCTTTAGGAATGCAGCTAAATCTACATACTTAACGTAGCTACTTCCGGTATTGGTGGTAATGAACTTGATTAACATATTGACACTGCATTCGAGGCAATTCGGGAAGGGTAAAATTACGTTTACTCACTCTTGTTGTAAAAGCAGCTCCTTTTCAGAAGGCTCTGGGGTACCGACTTTTGTTGCTTCGGGTGCCCCATCATCTTTATCACCTTTCCCCCCTTTCTTTCCTTTTTTTCCTTTCCCTTTTCCTTTTTTCTTGGGAGGCATCTTGGCGCTCTGTTGACTGTGGCAACGGAATTGTTTTCTTATTTTCGTACTTCACAAATAATTTATTTGATTTTATTTTCAGAATCCATGGGGGTAATTAATCTTTATATGAAACATCGTGCTGAAATAGAAAATGTTTTTATTCTTCGATAAAAGAAAGAGAGGAGTATTTGCTTTCATACTTTTACGAAACGTACAAGTAAAGCCGGGCACTAGCTTTTAAAAATGGCTGCGCCCATGAAGGAGGCAGATTCAAACAGAGGAAAATTAGAAGATGAGGCCCTGGACTTGTCTTCGCCTTCTTTTGATCCTCTAAGAGCTCTTTATAGCAGAAGGGTTCAGTTGCCATGTCCAAACATAGTCCCACTAAATAACATTGCCGAATATGTATCTTATAGTGAAGGAAAATCCAGAAGACAGAGAAGAAAACAGACCGACACTGTGACAGTGAAGGATGATGAAAAGTCAAAATCACGTGATATCAGGGGAGTTCATCGCCAAAAATGTGGGTCTGAGCAGAATACTACATCACAAAATGACAATGCTCATGAATTCACAAAAGCCACCACGGGTAATGATGGAAGTGATGATAAAAGAAAAATACACAGAAACCATCGGAATGTCCTCACGAAAATGGAAGGTGTGTATAACCATTCTCTCACCAGGGGATGCATTACGCAAGTTTTATTTACATCTCTGTTGATCGACACTTTTTAACAAGATTCTTGTATGACTTCTTCTTCCAGTTTCATTACATCACCGCCTCTGGCGTATTTTCATACTGTTGCATACTGTGGCATTGGCAGACCCCTCTCGTGCAGTAAAAATAGTGAAATTATTTACATGTGCCAATAAAAAAAAATTTGAAAGGTGTTATGGTTGCAGTGATCTCTTGAAGATTTCAAGAGACCCACTGGCAACGGCGTCCTTTGGAAGTGAGTTCCAAGTCCTGATGGCATCTGGGAAGAAGGACTGCCGGTATGTGGAGGTCCTGGCATAGGGCACTAAAAACTTCTGACTGTGTCCTCAGATAGACAGAGCAGTCTAGACCAGATGTGTTGTTGGGATGTCCACAAGGTTGTTAACAATCCTTTTGAGAACTGTTTTCATCAAATTCCAGATGTTTTTCGACTTGGAAATTAAACAGTCCTTGGAAATTAATTTAAAACCAAAAACGCAGTATATATTAAACCGAATAATTCCTGAATACACCAATAAATGTACCGAAAACACCAATACAAGTTTTATTTACATCTCTGCATGTTGATTGACACTTTTCCACGAGATTCTTTTAGTATTAGTTTGGCCAATTAGAATGTCAATCCTGGTGATTAATTTTTAGTTAAGTTTTAACAAGAGATTAAAGATATATACATTTTAACCAGAGATTGAAAATATATCTTCAATCTCTGGTTGAAATTTGAATTATTCGCCAAGATCATCAGATGTGTATTTTAAAACATTAGCCTTAGCAGGGCCCTTGCTGACTTTGTTAATGTCGTAGTTTTTGGTTGTTTTTTTTTCCTTCTAATTTTATTTTTCCTGTCATATTGCTGCTATCTATTTGAATTTGTTCTCATCAGCTCGTGTGATCAAATTGTCACATGATGCAGAAATTATTTTTCAGGTGTTGACAAAGTTGTGAGTGAAGCTTGCGTAATTTACCCACCAGTGAGAGAATGGTGTGTGACAATAATGACAGTGAAGAGTTCTTACATTTTCTCTTCTGTCTGGACTGTTTTTCATCTGAACTCTTTAATTTTTATATGCCCATCTTTAGAGGGTGCGTGTTATACTTGTATTATGGCATTGCCTGACATCCGTCTGAAATAGTTTGTCCTGGCCATAACTTCAGACCCTCTCTGTAGATTTGAATGAATTATGGACGTTTTGGCACCAAGACGTTTAATATATTCTTTATATCGGCTTAATTATTCATCACAATCAAAACTAGAGTTCTATAAATACCAATTAATAACTTAACAACATTGTGTCAGTTGGTTGTTAATGAATACCTACAGAGAGAGAGAGGAGAGAGATACTTAGAATTAATGTACGAGATAGAGAGAAGAGAGTGAGTGCAGAAGAGGAAGAAGATGAAGATGAGAGAGAGAGAGAGGAGAATACGGGAGAGAGAAGAGGATTGGTTATTAAAAACAAATAGTATTTTGTCTCTTAGAAGCACTCGACTGCCCGTGTCTATCTAATACTGGTCGATATTTAAACATTGGTGCTTATTTTTTGAAGTATTAAGACTAAAATGAATGGTCGAGAATCCCACACTAAATAATAGACCTAATAAAGAAAGGTTGGTATGAGTAAATTTCAAGTCAAATAAAAAGCGAGTACAGTAAGGATAAAATTTAATATAGCATATATGTAACTGATGACGAAAATACATTCTACAGATCACATATACTCTCCTTTAGACACATCAGATTCAGGAGTATTCAAATGTCTTCATGTTACTTTATGCCTACTGTAGACTGAATCTTTTCCAGTTCATCCAAACTTCGTCTTTGTAGACGTTTCAGCAGAGTAGTATTTCCAGCCTGACGCACTATATGAATACATTGCACGTAGAGTCTCTGTGGTTATTGCTGAGCGTTACTTCATCCATATATTTCAAGCACTATTCGCTTTTCGCGCAGCATGGATTATTGTCTTCGCGGATTCAAGGCATTTTCCTAGGTACTTTCACTGAAAAAAGGGTCGAGGGAAATATACGTACTCTCACGGACTTTAAAAGGTCAGGTAAGGTTCTACCATAGATCAATGATTGATTGTAGTGGCTAGGGAATAGTACAAATAGGTCGATAAGCAGTTATATCCGTTTTGTTGAGCCGTTTCGATACCATCTCCTTAACCATGTAACTAATCGTAACATGCATACACTATATCTTCAGTAGTCATTCTTACTAAATGGTCACAAATATACCAAAACTATAGTGGTTAGATAGACACTCGTAAGCGATTATCTCGGAATCGACAGAATTAGATAGCAATTCATTTTGTAGCTGTTATGTTGTTTAGAATGGATAATAAAGTCTAAGTTATTTAGATTCACTCGTGTAACTCGTGATAGGTAAAAACTCTTGTTCTATCGAATATGAGACAAGGGGCATATGGATAGATAACAAGGTCTTGTCCACTCTGTTCTCCCTTGATTGTGTCTGTAAATAGGTTTGTATTTATGATTTGAGTTATCAACGATAGTTGTCGACTTAAAACACATTTTAGAAATAACAGAAACCATACATGTTCAAATAAGTAACTACACATGGTGAAAAATGATATTTCGTTTTATTTCCCTTGTTATAAAACTATGACCGTGCCTTAATGATTCGTTATGGACTTTGATAGGAGCTATATTTAGTTGTAGCGTGAAATCCTATAGGATCTATATGATTGTAGAATAGGTTTTGGAAAAAGCGATTAATTGACGACGTAATCTCACCTGTTTGACTTTTCTAATCCCGGTAAATATATTTTCTTTCTGGACAAATTCTTACATGTACAGGCTTTTGGTATGCAGATTTTGAAAATCTCAAATTCGCTGACTCTCATATGGGTGGACAACTCTAACAATGCATCAAGTTGACTGAAACATTTTCTCGACAAGTTCTTAACATGTAACTAAAGATTCAACAAAAATTTAACGTAGTTGTCAGTACTATCTTGGATTATTCATCATTAATGTTATAACTCTGATCTTCCAACCAAATGACGTGTACTATCTAGATGTTAGAATCAATTTCGAGTTCCTCCTGATATTAAAGATCGATCTTAACACTACATCCCTATCCGTTGTTTATGTTTTCAAATCAAGACAAACTTGATTTAGAGAGTAAGATACATCGGCTCAATGGAAATTATCAATCTTTTCGTTTGCATACCACATAAGCTAGCTGGAAGTTCTCTCATCTACGTGTATCGGATGACGAAGATTGAATGAGATTCCAGTTTTTTTGATATAATTTTTCACTCGTACCTCGTCAGTTCTTTGTCGAGACACAATTCAGAGAGCACTAATGAACCATCCATACCTGATGGTCGAGATATCGGCTCCGCACCAACTCCACAGTCACGATATAGAACAATCTACATTCATGCACAGATTGAACATTGTTGTTGATAGAAAAATATATTGCACAACCCGATTTTATCATTACTCACAGCTTAGTTGTAGCGACATGATCTTGGCTTTGATTCTTCAATGACGGAATGTTATTCCTTGTACAGAGCGTGATAACGGTGATATTTTGATGCCGCAGTTTCTACTCCATTGAGAATATGTGCAGTGGATGGTGTTATGTTCCTTAAGATCATGATAAATGAAAGTATAGAGATAAAGGGTGTGACCCTCCATTCTTGTGGTCAAATTCTGTAAACCTAATATACATAACGCTAAGTACAAGCGCATTACTCGTTGTAGTCTATGGAAGGATTAATACATGTATTTAAATCACAACATTGCATTATTCTTCCATTAAGTGTGCACTTAATTATTGATAAGTTGATTTGCAATAACGTCTACATCAGAATTTCGGGGGCGCGAAACAAACGCGTACCAACAGATATCAGATGAAATAATATTCAGCATTTACTGGTTTTCTCGATAATCGTATTTTATAAGAAAATTTACACAGAGAAAAAAAAACAGGTTCGAAATGAAATGAAAAAACCCTCAATAGAAACTACATCGCAGCAAACTACGAAAAATACCGAAGCATTCTCTTCTTTAATGGTACAATTGCGAAGCTTAGGGGTGGAACAATTAAATCAGGATCAATCAGACATATCTAGTTCCCTTACTTTACTTCGTTTCGGTATTAAGTGAGGATATATCTCTAAAGATATTTAATTTTTTGGTTGTAAGGGTGTTCATTTTAGCCAGATAATAGACTCCCCCGATTAGCATAATCTTTGGAAAATTGTAGTGTGAGATCTTGTCTTTCATGGCAATTTGTCTTCGACGCATTTCTATGAGCAAGAGAACGATAACCACGGTGAATTTGGAATATGCAATGCCTGACTACGATAATCATAATGTCTGCTGTGAAATCCTTTGGTGGTTGTCGTCGAATCCAGCTCAGTTGCAAAGTAACGTCTGAGAAACAATTCGTCAAAAAACACACATAAACGGGATGGATCCGCGCCAGAGGATTTTTCGCAAACAACAGACGATGAAAGGTTTGTCGTCTAAACCCCTAGAGTTAATCACTGTTTGCTTCCTAAGAAATATTATTAATCATTGATTTGTACTACCATATGATTAATAGATATTATAAGTTGTACTTAAACTTAGACCTTTTAGGTCTTTCATTTGAAATATTTAGGAAATGAATGAATTGGGATTGTCATTGTTTGATTAGTTTTAGGCAAGCATCTCAGAAAATATATCAAGGTAAACTTACATATCCTCTAGTTTTTAATTTTAAGCAACACATTGCCTTTTACTATGGAATTCGGAATGAGTAATTTGAAGAGGCATAAAATGTGTTGGTTTCTATCTTGTTCCGTTGAGCGGTTCGTGAATTTTATTTGGAATAGAAACTGTATTTTTTTTCATCATATCACAGGTTTTTTCAGATCCAAAAATAACAAACAACCTGGACCTCTCCATTCATGTATCTTTCAGGATTGTTGTAGCTGAGATTGAACAAATCTACAATTCTCCATTTGCAATTCCATCGCCCACGCAATAGGGTATAGTTCTCAAGGGCACCATCTTGCATCAAGTTCTGCAAATACCTCTTTAGCAAAAGCACAGGGATGAGCTGGGATATTCTATGTAAATCAAAAAGAAACATTAACAAGGATATCACCATTAATGTAATCCAAGGAATAAATAAAATAGCAATACAAAATGCAATCAATAAAAAGTAACTCAATGCATTCTAATGTGAAAGATAGTGCGACGATTAGAAGAGGGGAGGGGGGGGGGGGGTCTGCCAATGACTGTATATATGCCCGAAACGTCTTGGTGCTAAACATCTTGGTGTCGAAACGTATTTGGGTACCG
>CAJDSM010158460.1:0-20407 GCA_903981925.1 Ostrea lurida
CATATCGTTCTAGAACCGCCGAGCAGAACAAACATAAATGAAATTATCAAATGAGCAAGTCACTGATGCAAATTATCTGTCTTACAGTTGTTCTGAGTAATCTCCCACAAACATGGTACCTCTCTAGTACTCTATCTCGACATCATTCATCTTTCTCTCTTCTATCTAAGAGTCATATATACTAAAAATCCTTGGCTTCTAGACACTGAGTTAACAATCACAATCTCCGTATAACTAGAGGTATAAATATGTAGACATCTCTTTTCTACGGAGTATCCATTCTAGAATTCACTATCTCTTACTATGATTCAATTACATTACTTTTTTTATATTGAACCTCATGGGCGCTCTTTATTTGCGGTTGGTCTTTAGTTATTACAAGAGCTGAATTTCCCCAATGGGGTCGGTCATAGCACAAATGGCAATTTTTGGACTGCACGTACAACGATGATGTGCCAGTGGTTGAAAATACATAAATGTTACGAACAAAATCATATATATCTCACATACGACTATGCGTCTCGCACACTCCCCTCCTCGTACGCCCATTCGCTCCGTCAAAGCCTATCCGTACACGTTCCCTGGAAACCGACCCAACTCTCGCTCGGTTATTGTGAAAGGATCGAACTGCTGAAAACAGTAGGGGTAGCCCAAATGATGGCGGGAATTGCATCCAAGTAACTGGCAATAATTTTCTTAAGCCTCGACTTCTGCTGTTGATCTCTTCTCACTGCTGATAACGGTGTACTAATTCTGCCTATCATATCTTCTGACAAGAGTACATAACACTTTCGACGCCTTCGGTGAGAGCGATAAAGCATGTAAAATTATACAATAGTTATTGCTGACTTTATCTCATACATTAAAATTCTTATATAAGAGTTAAATGTCTAAGACTATCGGTTTAAAATAAAACACAGTCGTATCCTTTTTCGGTCTGAATTACGAACGTCATCTCTATTATATATATAATTCAATTTGCCTTTTATTTAAGTACCGCAGCGTGATGAAGTGCATGATTTTTAGAAGAGGGAGAGAGAGAGTCACATCAACGAACGATATTCAAGTTTAAGTTAGATACACTATTGAGAGATTAACATAGTTGTTGTGAGATGGTAAATTATGCGAAAGTAAATAGCCACAATTATTAATTCTTTTGTATACGTATAGATAGCCTAGACATTTTCCCAAACCATTTGCATGTTCAGTACATCAAAAAAAATTTAAGTCAGAATTCTGAATATCATTTCATCGATAGCGCTTTGTGCACTGTTTCCCCTCCGCCCAAAAAAAAGTTTTGGGTTATAATCAACAACACACAACGTGCTCAGAGGAATATATGTACATAGGCGGCTACAATCTCGCATGACCACTTATCACTACTCGATAGTAAGCAACCATGGTACGATGATAGTTTGAGAGAGGAGTATCAACCTAGGTTAAAATTAGCTTCACTGTCGCTGAACGCTATCTATATTATCTCTATGGGTTTAGACCTGCCACGACTCTTGTAAGGAGAGGCGGAGCGCGCATGGGCGGAGATGCGATAGTGGGTACTGTGACTATTGAGTTATATCTATCTGCAAACTTATCAGTTCTCGGTGGCATAAAATAAATAGTAAAAAAAAAAAAAAAAGAAAAAAAAAAGGTACCAGACACCCAATATTTAGAGAGAAGAAAAAATAAAAAATACAGATATCCCCACCAGCAGTGGATAATTATGTAAAGCGGGCACGCATGCATGTGGGGGTAATGAACACAAATCGAGAGCGAACTCAGTTTACGAACTAAGAGAGCACTCGCCTTGTTCCGTGTTTATTAACACCGCAAAGACCGCACCCGCATCCCTCTGAAAATACGCACGCTAGCACAAATGAATTTTCCCCCCCACTGACTTTGTCTTACCTAAGAGCGCCAGCGGGATATAAAAATATATAACGATATAGCATCTAGATGTAATAGATAGTACGATTGAGGTGCCGCTCTGCGGTACAAAACGAGTGCGAAAAGTTGCGGAATGGACCTGCGCGAGAAACATAAATGTTCTGTTCGCTACTTAGTATCTAATCAGTATTTGACGATAGGCAAACTCTAGCCGTCAATCCATGCTGCAAGGATAATAGCTTTATTTTGAGTATTGAAATACATAGTGAGATATAGCAATGTGCGTCGTCCTAGCAAGTGTCCAAGTGTAATAGGGTATATGCCCGTGTCTCCAAGTTATTGCATCCAAGTTATTAGCTACAAGAGTTTGTCACTGAATCTGTAATACACCAAGGTATTCGTGGAACAATGCGAGAAGAATTAGATTTGATTGGTTCGAGGCTCGTCAGCACGAATTATCATATTGAGTACTTCGCGAGTTTAATAATAAGAAAGAGACCTTAAATCATGAGATTATTGTGCGCTTTGTTTTTCAGTTACGATGCCGTGAGTATAAATAAAAGGAACAAACCAAAAAGGTAAGAGATATGAACTAAGAACAAGTTGTGTACGTCTAAATGGATGCTCCAAGCTTAGCGCATTATTAACGCGTGTTAATGATTTAATATGAATTCATTCCCTACAAGCAGCGCAAAGGTGGTTATCTCGAGAAAAGGATTATGTGAAGATCACAAGGCATATAATATCTCTGTTTGCGCACAAGGGAACTAGTGATCGAAGAGAAATGTTATAACACTCAGCCTGAAGGGTATGGATAGGGACGGAAGTATATGGTGCACGTGATAAATATGAGAAATAAACAACCCGTCAATAGTAATACACACACGAAACCAGTTATAGAAGATTTTGTCTCAAAGTAGCAATCACCTTGCAATCTAGAAATCTAACTTGAGCAGAATAGATATATGATCAGATTACCAGGAGAGGATTCTGCGCGAGCGGTAGCACCTTCTGTTTAAAAGCTAGCAAAAGGGCCAACGACGCACGTGAGCCATGTCGTGAGTCAGTGGAAAGTTCTTGTTATACTAAGGACGCACTTTCACAAGAGTGTGTCTAAAGTTTATGAGAAAACACAAGTGAAGAATTCTGCTCGAGAGCTAAACAATAATCAATTCATCGCAAACTCACCAGCCGTATTGTAGATCAAGGAGTCGCGTCAGATTGATTAACGGTTGTACTTAATAAAAACCAAGGAAGTATAAGATATAATTTCATTAATCTCGACAGAGGTATGTGCAACTGATGCGCTTACTGCGAAATTATTCCACTATATACTACTCCGGTTTCCACTCCCTGGATAGACAAGCTATACTTCATGCCTCAGGCTACTGTATCTATCTTACACGTCACATGGTATGTTCGAGGTATTCAAGAGTTTAATATCGTTACTGAGTGCGCACTGCGTAAAATAGGATACTAACCGTACTCTAATTCTGAGACAAGAGAGATAATGAATGGTTAGACGACAAAGTAGGGCGAGTCTTGTACGGAGTCCGCGATGGCATATTGTTATTAAATAACCTGAGACCACATATAAATTAGTTAGAAGCGACATTCGAGAAACAACAGAAAGTATTGTCGAGTCAGGTTCAACAGCTATCCTCACTCTTTCTCCCTTGGTCCTATTCAGGTAGGTTTTCATTAATTTGGTCACCACAATAGCGATAGTGTGTTATGCGTGATCAGAGATATCCACTAATTAGGAAGCGATATTCATCAAGAAGCAAGATGATATCGATGTTTTCACAGCCGACTCACACGAATAGCTACAAATTTTATAAACTCCGCACAACGAAGAAATACGGATTTGTGTATGCTATGTGAAGACGACGAATGTTGTTATCATAGAAACAAAAGCGTATTCTTGAGCTTAGCACGTCAGTATAGAGTAGTTGATAAGTCAAGAGTTGTTCTGTGATTTCTTAATTTAAAACAATCTACCGTAAACGCCTCGTATGAACTAGTATAAGAAGTCTAAAGACAGATTGTCTGTCATGTCGAAACAAGTACTCAGGCAAACAACCCGAAAGAGTGTAGTTAAGTACAAGAGTATTATTGATCTGATAGATCTGTATAACACCAAGCCAAAATGTTAAGGACAATAGTGAAAAGTGTTATGTACAGTAGAGATACTGTTATGATACTACACTGCAACTGGGGGTTATTGAGATAACACAGATGTAGTATTTGAGTACATGCTGAGAAGTATGCGCTGTTTCAGCCACACATGTGTTGACGCACCTCGCATATGGAAGTGTAGTTAGACTACACTAAGAAGAGCGATACTGAATCTCTGGAGATATAGTCAAAACCCTGGAGAGAGTCCTATGTAGACATCTGGAGGATTTAGTACCCAACGCCTGCAAAGGAATCTGTGTATATCACACTCTTAAGGCTCAATGTTGTGTATGGACATAGTATCTTCTTCATTCGCTAATATTACCAAGGTGTGGATGCACACTACGAATTCGATTAGTAGCATACAATGATGTTTGCGTATGTCAATGTTGATCTCTATATACCCAAAGGTATGTAACAAGAGTTCTTGTCTACGAGGCTCATCGATGTTTCGCTGAGGAGCCCATCGTTAACAAATATGATAATTATATGTACACCGACACCCATGTGACTAATAGGAATCTTAAATAATCCGCACAAGATCTGATGGAAAACGGGATAGGCGCGACGCATAACTATCACTAAAATTTCTCTCTTTTGTACATCTGATATTGTACTCTCTGTTACAAAATCAATAAAATTGGGTCTAAGCATCTGAGTGCCAAAAATACGAAAAATACAATAAAATCCACAGGAGACGCAGAGTAGAAACACGTAAATCACTCCAGTAATTAAGATTTAATTAAAGTACCACAATAGTACATCGCTTAGCTCTGTTGATGAGACGTATTTTGTTGGTAAAGTAACTATGCGATTCTCGTGTCTCAGCGCTTTCCATACAAAGCATAGTGAATAGATCACCTGTATAACGATGCAGTGATAAGATCAGCAACGAGTCACGAGACCGAAGATAGATCGATAGAGATGGGGTATTATTACACAATCGTTATCTCGAAACTAGTGTCATCTACTCCATCAGTGAGAACGGGGTATATATCACGAGTACCGCCGATACTGAGTACGTAAGAAATTCCTGAGTTCGTCTCGATCTTACAATACAATTTTTTTTCTGTATTAATATCTAATCGTGACCCCATCCATGACGAGCCAACAGAGAGGGTTCTACCACGTTCTGGTACAAGTCGACTGATAGGGTGGGGGGCATCACTGACACAACAAAACCACTTCGAGAGGCGGACACGACGCACAAATCTTGTAAGTGAGTGGCAGACGTATTTGTATGATAACATCAACAATTTAAGAACCAGGACCCTACGACTTTGGGCAATTCTAACAATTTACGAGTCGTTTAAAAGGCTCAAAGACAAAGCTGTATTGGCTCTACTGTTTGCGCATTGGCGTTGTACGATCCACAAGTTAACCACATCGAACGAGGAGAGCAGATTATATCTAGAAATGAGAAAGGATTCTTGGTCTAAAACCACACAATAATTTTAGATTTCTGAGTAATCTCAACACTTATGTAATGCGCCATTGTGGAAAGCTATGACCTATATGTAATCTTTGCCATGATGTAATGTGCGACAATAAACCTTGTTTTTAAAATAGGCAGTGTTAACTTATAGCGAACACAATCACAAATATGCATATTTAGTAAGATCAATATAGGACACGTATCCTATATTGTAGCTTAATGAGAAATGGTTTTGCTTTAAGATCTCTGACACAGATATTATGCTTTTTATCACACAGCATATGTCTATTAAAACTATTTGAGAACCTAGAACACAATTCCTTTCGACAGTTGGGAAGCATAATGTAACCAATTAATAGAAATAAAGGAAGACAGCATGCTGCACTAGATCTTTGTTATGCTAAAAGAAAGACGGAGCATCAAGGAGCTACATACGACGCGTCTAATGGCTTTGCTAGCTCTACCAGATTCTATATCTTTGAAAGATATTTGATCACTTGAATTACAGGAGAATAAAGACGTTAGCCCACATCCTTGTATACGCAATTGTACAGGAAAGGGCGAAATCGTGTATGAAAATATAAATCTTCTCCTCAAAACAACAACACAAACGTAAGAAGATGTCAAGCATAAAAAACGAGCGAAATTTTTTAAAGCTAGCATGATTTCTAATCGGCTCGCGCTTTTGATATGCACACTAGGTGCAACTCAAGTGTCTTTGTTCTTTTTGAGAAACAAGATGATATGTCACTATTGAGACTGGGTGCAGCCTTTCTGGAGTGAACGCTCTAGCGTAAGTCTGTCGGCTTCTGCTGAGCATTCCCCTACTATTTTCACTATAATATTAATTATATATCCTCCCGCTGTTAAAGAGGAATAATATTATTCTGTGTAATAGAAACTAGTGCACTGATCGTGAAGAGCAACTCTCTTTGTTCTAGACGAATTAAACAGCAACAATGTAACTAAGAGATAAAGTCTAGTTCTAAGTCAATTCACTCTTCAAAGCATTATGAGGTCTAAAGCGAGTTAATCGATTTATTTACTATAAAAGATATCTTGATCTCTCTAATTTAACATACATCAAAAAGTTCTTCATGTTTGACTGCACCTTCAATCTAAATGTATAATTAGAACTTATAGTGTTTAAGAGTTCGATATACCAAAGACTTACTTTTATATAATTGTAATGCGCTGCAGGTGAGCGATTAGAATCCGCGCAAATGATAAAGGTTCACAGCATCGATGAAAAAACGAGTGCTCTCCTGATGTCCGGTCCGTCCTGTTAAAAGAGTGTCTGAGGTCATTACTAGTCCCATAAGTGAGTCACAGTGTCGGTCCTTGAGGGGGTGGGAGCCCCCTATCGTCAACACCGTGCTGCCCGGCTAGTGTATGTATATAGGGTCCGTGATATATTACGGATTATATGGGCACAGGCGTAGTACACATTGAAGCACAGTGGGGACTCTTCGGGCGACCACGCTTTTTCTCTAGAATATCGAATCAACTAAACGAAATCTCGTCGCATTTGCAGATCTCTCGACGAACTCTCATAACTTCTTCTCTTCCAGCTGTGAGCTTATCCCATCACCTACCACTCAGAAAGAATAATAAAACGACAATATCTTATCTTCAAGAGAATGGAAATATGTAGTGACAAAAATCTATATTTGCGAAAGGACTGCACAAGAAACAGGGATAACGTTCGAGATTTCAATGTTACATTTAAAACTTGGGCATCTTAATAAAATGTAATAACCCTGATAATTGGTTTTTGATATAGTACAAAGTTTATTTCAGATTTAGCACGAGATTACCTGCTTTGACACTCTTGCAGATTTTGGTAGTATGGAATGAATTCGTGTATCAAAGTCATATGGAACAATAGAACAGAGATACATGATAGAGTGTCATTGCCACACCTCATACAGCGCTTATTGTTAATTAATTATCGCGACAGTAACATGTGTGAAGTGGTGTAACAAACTACATGATTCTCGCGTCTGTCTATCGACACTGAGTCGTTGACAAACTCTTGTTGCAAAGCATGAGCCGTTTGCGTGAGACATGATCATTAGATTTTCACTGACAACAAAGAGGCACTTCTTTCGTACTGACCATATCCATAAGAGAGAGAATATATATTAATATGACGTCGACTAGAGAGAAATTAATCAAAAGATCCACACAACTCTGAGTCTAACTATGACACGCCATTATGAGTGGTATACTCAGAGAAGGGGTCCTCTGCGCAGACACATTGCGTACAATTCACCACGCTCTATTATTTTGTCCTCGAGACCTCTGGCAATTATCGAGTAGTATCCACTGACAGTATATACCTCCGACGCTTGGCATACCAGAGCACTACATGTCCTAGCAACTCCAAAACACTTTGGTCAGTACTAACTAATCCGAAGAAACCACCACAGCTCGCGGAGGACATCACATACCGAGTACTAACATACCTTGGTTGTACATTACCATGATCACTCGAACATATTACACATTCGCGTCTGCTATCTACACTGGTGTTACTACTAGAATTCACTGAAACAATATGATCCACTTCTTTCTGTTCTAGAGTACCTGACCAACACTTATTGTTATGTATGGAAGTAATATGGTGTAAACTATCAAAGATTTACACTAGAACTCAACACTACAATTATGGATCACTACCTATAACACAATAGTCGTGCATTAAAAGCTAACCACACGGAGGAACTTTACGAAGGCTATGTACCACACTATCTAGCGTATTCTTCTAAATCCATATCCTGTTGGTGTTAGTATCCACCTAGATCTTGACTAAGAACAAAGATATCAGCTACTCACCCGCACACACAACTATCTCCAATCTAAGAGTGAGCTACTGGAAAAAGTCGCAGAGACTATCCTCGAGCGCATGCCTATGTGCTCGAGAGAAGGACACTCTTTTGTGCTACGCGAGATTGAATCCTCCTTTCGATTCAAATCAAACCAGATACCGCGCCGAGTGGAAGGCACAAAAGCGAACTATGTAGACGTAGCATGACCTCATATTGGCAGGATAATAAAATTACCCTGCAGCATCTCGATATCGACACATGGCTACAAACTGCGATGTCTTCTGCCGACACACTACCGTGCGAGGTTGAGCGGAAGTGATATCCCAGGAGTATGTCTCGAGGCCTAGACTAAACGTGCTTGGTTCTAGCAGAGGTTTGTACCCTGTGATCGTTTGTGCACTAAAGAGGGAATACGATAAAAAAACGAATCGAAATTAACCGTTCTCTCTTGAGGTGGCCTAACACAATCACCCCCTTGAGAATGATAGAGCACACAAACGCTATGCAACGAGGACATTATATGCGAGCTTTTATTGTTCAGAAACATCATTAGGCCTTTGGTTTGTAGTAGAGGGTAATCCTCACAAAACCTAGGATCAAAACTATACTCTGTCTCCAATACATCTCACACTTTGATGACTGATACAAGATGACAACTAGACAGAGACGGTCTTTTTCTGAGCTATCACACAGGATAGAGTGGGGTCGATAGATATATCGAAAGTTATGGAAACTGCGACAAAAGCGCATGTCCTAGCGAGAGTCACATATATGGTGTATACAGATCACTGGACACAAAAAAACTCTTTGTAATCTAGCGGAATGTATCCTGTGAGGTGAATATTATATGCGCGGACTTTGCCTGTCGCCATGACGCAGAGACAGATGTTGATGGTCGTGCACACTAATTCATTGAAGTGTTTTCGCCTTGTGTCTTCTGTAGTAGCATCTGAGGTTAATATCAGGATGAGCCTGAATTTGCGAAATTATGCATAGGAAGAATGTGCATCCCCACTCCGTTAACTTACAGACTAATCACAACATTTGGTTATCTGTTGTCTTATATCAATATAACTACTTTTACGATATGTTAATACAGAGCTTTTTCCTACTTTAGCTGAAGCACTTGTAAATATGAACGTGCACCCCTTCAAAAGCAGACCAAATGTGTACATTCACATCCCGATTTACGAACAAATAACCTGTTGGCTTGACAAATTGTCCCTTACTAAATGTTCCTACCTTTTATTGTCAGACTTGGTGAACAAATCTTCTACTCCAGATATTCCCTCCATCAAGCAGTATGAACAAGGGAATACCCTGTCCAATACATTGTCTTGATTTATAAACAAATAGTAAGATCCATTCTTGCGTTTTTAAGGTGTAAAATCTGGTATAGCAGGATCACTGCACCAACTACTCATTTGACTCTGTCTAGCCGTTCACAAAAAAGATTTCAACCTTATTAATCAAGTGTTGTTTATGCTTTATAGTTATCACTGGAAACAAATGTAAATTCTATTTTTCCTTGGAGTTTGTTCTGGAAGCTAACAACCTAGAAGATATTTGTCACAGCTCGATTTTGTTGTACCATGCTGAAACATTACAGTAGTTTATTGTCTCATAACTTGGACAAACTCTTGGATACAACTATCCGCGACTAGAACCTTCAGTTGTTCAATGGTTAGAGCATAATACAGATCCACCGTAAATTGAGACCATAAAACTCTCTTGGCTGCATCCTAGACAGTTTGCACAACCAAACTACACTCGTTTGAATATTGGTTGCAGAATTTTTAAAAGGGATCAATGGCGAGACAGTTTTATGGTATCCAATTTTTCTATATTTGCGACATTTTAGAATGTCTCTGCCATTAAACTTTCAAATATGTTTTGAGTCAATATGCTTAAACAAATACCAAGCTCTAATTTTTCGAATGGTCAGTGTGACAAACAGTCGAGTAGGAGTGGGGGTCAGTTGTTAAGTACATGTATACCACTATAGCAGTTGTCATTGACGCTTCACCCGGAATATCTTACGTTAGAAGTAAAACCAAGGCTCGTGCCTTGCTTTAATATTTAACATATATTGATGAATCCGGGAGAGACAGAGTGCTGCTATCATCAAGCAGATCAAGAACTACACCAATGTTTAAAACAAAATCGAGATGTGATCCAAGCGGAAATCGTTAAGAAAACTCTGTTTAAAATTGTGTCTATGATGGATGAAATACTGTAATTGGTGAAAAAAATCTATTCACACGCTAATTATAATTAATGCAACGTTTTAATTGATTATATTTTCCATATTAAATTATCATTACCGTAATAGTGATAAAATAACATAACACCGCACGGACAAGACCCTTGTTTACATAACAAAGACTTGATCAAATGCTGTAGTGTCTCCCTGTACCTTGGGAAAATGTCCAGCACGGAAATTCACGGTTTTTTTCTATAACTACAAAAAGCCATTTGACACTAAAATTGTTGACAAAAATGGAATCTTAGGTAAAAGCATATTTTGACTCAATGTAAACGTCGTCTATGCTTGCTAAGTAGTTTGCAAAAATAGTGTAAGTATATACTGCTAAAACAGTATACTTGGCAACAAAGATCCATTTCCACAATGCGGAAAAGAGGATTCGAAACAAATTATGTGGTGACTTCAAACACCGGAGCGGATTTCTTCTTCCTTATTTTTCCCTCGCTTGCGACTTACTTTTTCCTGAAAAGGCTAACATGCAACTTCGGCAAACAGTAACGCGATTAATCCGTTTTTTTCTCTGGACTCTATGTCAAAGTAACACCGTCTAAAATTGAGATACTACTAAAATGATAACCAACATAAACGCCCATTCTACAGGGTCCTTTTTAAATGTTCCATGATGGAAACCCTGATACGTTGCACAACCTTAATTTAAGCGAAGTCCGTATTATCGTCCCTGTAAATTTACCTACTGTATAACGATTATTATTGTCGCATTTGTCTCTAGGCCATGCGTTAAGTGAGACGCGTGGTTTTATTGCAACGTAGCCCGTTCGAGGAATTAACGCAACACTTGCGTTCAGTGAACTTATGACCTCAATTGTGGTAGAAAGATTTTTCTCATATGATATTGAAAATAGAAATTAATAAAACATGAAAATTTTGAATATGTCCGAAGAAATCGAACGAGTATTAACACCCATAACGAAACTCACTATCATGGATCCTATTGTACCTTAATGGGCTTTGGATGTGATAGGGTAAGTTGAGAACTGCTATTGATTATATAACATGAAACTTGCACTGTTATGGACGATGGTATATGAATAGAGATCTGGAATTTAACTATTTTGAGCTCCACCGAGAGTCGTGTTCGACAATCCCATAAACCAAAATGAGTAAGAATGGAAACCAATGTGCTTATAATCGTGTACTAGAAGTTCGAGATTAGCACTCTCCCTTAGTAATAATGTCCGACTCTGCTTTTTCCAGAAAAGGTGATGATAAAGTAGTGTGCAATATTTTTCTAGTATCACACGGTAATATGTAGCGGTTACCTATCAATTGTTAGAAGTTAATCAAAAGAAACAATTCTCACCGGAGAGAAGAGAGAGAGAGAGAGAGAGAGACGAGAGAGAGAGAGGAGAAGATGAGAGAGAGAGAGAGCGCTACATTTTACCAGTTAGACAGGAATGTTTAAATTATGCGGAGAGAGAGAGAGAGAGAGAGAACATTTTAAACCGACGAAAGAGAGGTTTGTTTATATGTGTTGTGAGGGAGATAGAAAGAAACCATTACTAGCCCGAGAAGGAGAGAGAACATTTTACGGCGGTAGAGAAAGGACCTGCTTTGTAAATTTTGGTGCGGGTTTTTTGTACTCACGGTACAAGCCTATCAAATTATCATAGCATCTGCAATATGAACACCGTCCTCGGTGTAGCTGAGGTATTCCTAACCTCAGAATTTAGTGCGCGTTGGAGATCAAAGCGAGAGTAATTTATAACAAGGTTGGAATATCTTTTATCCTCCAGAAAATACTCGTGCAAAATTGAATTGGTCAACTATGCTGTCCGTGCTACCGACATGACCACATCGCCAACAAAGAGGAGACCAAGATGAAAATTTCTGCCAAGTGTGGGAAAAAAAAGATAAACCGACGTAAAACTGGACATAATTTGGATAATTTGTGTTTTTTACATTAAGCGATGTTAGTGGCTTTTAGATGCATGTATAGTACATGTTAAAGATGTTTACTAAAAGGTAAATGATACATTAAATAAAACGTGTGTTAATTCCTATTTATAAGACAATAAAATAACAGTATTTTGGGTTACTTTTAGAAGATCAAATAATATGCGATTCCAGTTATCCGGACGCTTCGTTTATCCGGACGAATTTGCTGGGACCAAGTGTCGGATTAACGAGGCTCCCACTGTATACAGATCCCTCCGACTGACAAACTCTTGTCTACATACCTTGGTGTATACAGATCACTGACAAGACTCCTTGTCTACATACCCTTGGAGTATAGATGATCCTTGTGACTGACAAACTCTTGTCTACATACCTTGGTGTATACAGATCCTCGCCTACAAACTTCTTGTCTACATACCCTTGGTGTATATAGATCACTGACAAACTCTTGTCTATCATACCTTGGTGTATAATGAATCACTGCACAACTCTTGCTACATACCTTGGTGTAATTAGACTTCTCGACTGAACAGACTCTTGTCTCTACAATACCTTGGTGTATACAAGACCTCGGCGTGGTACGGAGCTGACAAATTCTTGAAGGAAAGGTCCCATGGCCTTGCCTTTTATGCTCCCATCTCGGAGAACGCCGTTTCTTGGGGATTGGCGGGTGTTGACTTGCGGGGTGTGGAGAGTTTAGAGTTTTGGGTGACGTCTGTTGGAAAGCTGACCGTTGACTGAGTGATGGGGCCGTTTCTTAACAGAAATGTAGCCTCTTTTGGCCTTTCCTCAGGGTGTCCCCAATCTCTGAAAGCGCCAACCAACCTACCATTTTGAAATTTTGTACAATGTTAGACAGTTACCCTTTACTCTTTCATTGCATATCCATTTGATTAACTCTTCCACGTCATGGGCAAGTAAAGTTGACTTGACAAAATGCACTATCACAGACAACTAAAATTAAAATTAAAGCCTTTTGTTGAAACATGCTTGGCAATAAAGTAATAACTTGTACCAATACAAATTATATTGATTCAATCCAAATTAAATCAGGTCGAACCTCGTTTATCTCAAACCGATGGGACTGAGAAAAAAGTTTGAGATAATCCGGGGTTCGAGAATATCGCGAAGTTGACTTCCCAAATATTCATTTTGTTTGAATTACCACCTCGACTATCGCTTGGGCCAAACGTACTCATTTCATACACATCGGTTAATTTTAATCGACATTTTTTCAACCATATCGATAAGCGTGTTGCGTGGGACACGTATTTTCTCGCGATGACGGCTTTGATAGTTACCTTTCTTCACATCAATTTACTGCTTGAATATGGTAGTTTCTATGGTATGAACCTTTCATTTCCCCGTTTAAACACCTCCAGATAATCCCAGACTATCCCGCGGCAAACATATCTTGTTAATTGTTGAAATTTACTTTGAATCCAGGTTTTTTACTTGAGTGTGTACTGTTTGTGTTATTTAGGTAGATTATGAAGTTTGAAGCGTGGAATTTATAACACATGCACTGTACACAACAAGCGGACTGTGAATTATGTTTACGTAAGAAATCAGCTAATTGCACGCTGCCCGAGAAAGGTGTATACCCAAACGTTAATTTTATCAATTAACGTCTCAATCGATTAAGAGCTAGCTCGACAGATCATGCTTCATGTTTCGGCAGACCGGAAAAATTAGGTCTGAGTTCGACATAAAGCCAGTAAAATTTGTGCTTGGGACTAAAAAATACTCGAGATAACCGAGTATTCTTGAGATTACCGTGTTCGATATCCGAGGTTTTTTTAAATCATTTATAGAAGTAAATACGGCCGGGACCCGCCAACTCAGTTGACATATTCCGGAGTGGTTCGACATATCCGAGTTCGAGATACCAAGGCAGTAAACCTGTAATAGGTTGAAATCTAAATTTATCCTTCCTGCTGGAAATAATGTTAATTTGTTACTTGTGACACTCAATCTGATTGGTTGTTTGAAGAAGATGAAGCCTAATTTTGAACTAGTAGAGTTATATGGATATAAAACTAACTTGGTGCAGTTTACGCTTTATAAATCCCAATTATTGAAAGCCATAAAACTGCACCAAGTTTGGTTATATCGTACAACCAGGTTAAAAATCAGCTCATTTCTTGTAATGTTAATGATCAGAAAATTGCAGTTTTTAATGTTTATGTGGTGATACCTTGTCAAAGAAATTACTAGGATTTTTCATGAGGCAGATCAAATTTTGCGCTGTAGCAACAAAGTAGAAACAAATACCGTCAATGCCATTGGGACTTTTTTCTAAGGACATCATGTTAGCTGGGAATTAAAGAGCAAGTTAGATTAGTAATATATGACTGTTTTCTAAGTCAAAATGAAGCCAATAAATTGATGTTACAAGTAACACTGAATTCTTGTTCGATATATTGACCACTGTTTTTTGGTCAACCTGCACTACTTCATTCTCCTTTTTCTATCTTCCACCAGATCTGCTGTGACTGACAAAAATAAACAGGAAGAATTTAGCAGGATTGTATCCAATGAGAACCGAGAATCATAATAAAATCAAATAAGATTAATTTTAATGATTCGGATTAATTTTCAAAATTAATGGTAAGACACAATTATAGAAACAAGGATGCAAACAATCACTTGATAGCTTAAATTGTCAGAACACAAATGAAGGAATTAAACGAAGATGTGGTTTGTAAAACACTGATACCCTAGATTACAACAAAGTGGAACTGCAAAGACATTATAGTGTGAAAGCTAATTGTAAAGCAATACTGAGAAATGTAATTTTTCATTTTGTTCAACCTTTTAAGCCAGTGTCACAAAGTCCAACAATATTTGGTACTGATGGATAAGGTACTCTCCAACAACAAATGCACATTAGCAAATATTAAGAACTACCTCTTACATTGGAAACAAAGTGAGACCTAATGATGTCTGGACCGCTGCATCGCTCGCAAGTCTTATATCAATTTAAATAAAATTTGAAATAAAAAAATTTTCTGTCCAGTTCAGCATGGTATTAAAATCCCCTAAAAATCACCAATATGAATCTTTGAAAATAAGCTGAAATGATAAGTCTAAGATATGATGATTTTTGAAATATTGTTAGTTCAAAGGTCATGTCATTTATGAGATTTTTGCGATTTCTAAGTTTGAAGTGGACATAACTCATAATGTTAAAGGATCATTATTTCCTGCTGATATGCCAACTACATATGATCGTTCTTACTGTATACCATAAATTTCGTTTGAATTTGGTTTGGGTAGTTTCAGAAGACTGCGATGACAAGATCAATTATGAGGATTTTCAACAAATTTTCTAGGTTTGAAGGGGCTACTTCTGTAAATTTAGGGATCATATTCCTGCTAATATCACAAACTACATGATGATTTTCTTACTGTATACCTGTTTCGTTGTAATTTTGGTTGGGGTAGTTTTCAGAGGATTGCTTATTGGGACGGACAGACGGACGGGAGTGGGACCCGCTCCTAGACCTGCTTCCGCAATTGGCGACGGCAGGGTAAAAATACGGCTAATTGTTAGAATTTTCTAAGTTAAAAGTAAAAAAGTCAATGCTAAGGTCATAAGGTCAAAGATTTGGTACGCAATGACAATAGGCTTCCTATGAAAGGATATACACATGACCAAAATATGAAAGGTCTAACATTTTATGGTGTAAAGATATACCATAGGTTAGAAATTTTGTTTGGAAAATTTCCAAGAAAAACTAGGTCAATGTCTGGGCCACAGGTCAATGGATAAGACTTTATATTGACAGCAATAGTTGTACTTAAAAGCCTAGACTACACTCTGTCTTCTACATTTTGATCTGCCACTCCACCTCCCATGAGAACCCACTTCACTACCTTCTCCTATAGTTCCATGATGGCTACCCTCTTAATGACAAACCCTTTTCCTTACCCTATCTTTGGACTTCCCCAATGATATGAACACGTAGTATGCTGAGTGTATCCTCATATCCCTGAAATAGGCAGACAAGTGAGATTTTAATTATCACATGTTATTATTAAGCGCCCTATATCATGTAAAAAAAACAGAGATGTGTTCTGTGAAACACTGATGCCCCGGATTCCACATGCCAGTGAAAGGGGCTTGCCAAAGGATTATGCCCACCTGTGAAAATAATGAAAAATCTATACTTAACATTCAATGTTTAAAGTTTTTGAAAAGTAGGTCTCAAACTTCAAAAGGTCAACGTCAGGAGGTCAAAATGTTGGGGTACCGAGTAGATAAGGGCTTGTCAAAGAGGACACACATGTGTAATATGAAATTTCCAACAACTGTGCCATTCAGAAGTTATGGCCCAAATGTTAAAGTTTTTGAAAAAGTAGGTCAAACTTCAAGGTCACGTCCAGGAGGTCAAAAAATGTTGGTAACCAGTAGAAAGGGTCTTGTCAATAGAGATACACACATGTGTAATATGAAATTTTCAACAAGCTGTCCATTCAAAAGTGATTGGCCAATGTTAAAGTTTTTTGAAAAGTAGGTCAAACTTCAAGTCAAAGGTCAGGAGGTCAAATTATGCGTTCCAGTAGAAAGGGCTGTTCATAAGGAACACACATCAAGATCATGTGTAATATGAAAGTCCATCCACTTGCCAGATTAAAAGTGTATGGCCAATGTTAAAAGTTTTTTTGCCAGACAAAACGGAGAAACACGGACAGACCGAAAAACTAATATTGCTCCCCGAATCTCAGAATCCGGGGGCATAAAAAAATACCTAAGGCGATCAATTTACAAACCCTGACTTGCCACTATCAGTATATTTTTTTATTTAACAGGCTACAAATACTCACCAGTTCCTCTCCTTGGTTTTTGCGGATCGTGGTTTGCTCAAGTGAAGCTGGCTGTATCAACAAGAGTCCTCCTGTGTTGTTCTACTAAATCGTCCATCACAGTAGTCCTTGCTGCATGTTTGGACACCTGAAAGTAACAATGTCACAGGTTTTACAGGATACTACACTACACAGTCCCACTTCACTTACACTGAAGTCATATACATGTATATACGGCCTCCAAGATTCTATGTATCTTTTATAGAACGTGAGTCCCAGATTGCTAACTTCAGTAGTGTAAGATTATCCTTGATAATTTTGTTTCTGATGACGACGTCCAAGGTCGAAATCCGGTCAACCATAAATATAAATTCACAGAGCAATTCTACGATGTGTTGGTGATCTGTTTTATTACTTTAAGTTTAAAACAAAAACTTTAAGGTTGTGTTGCTGACGGTCTACAGAAATATGTCCACGCCCCCCCGCCCCGGCCGCCTCCTCTCTCCCGCTGCCAATCCCCCGCCCCCGCCCCCCCCGCCCGCCCCCCGCCCCTCTGGCTCCTTCCCCGCGCCACCGCCTCCGATTCGCCCGGCTCGGCCGCCCGCGCCCGCCCCGTCCCCCGGCTCTCCTCGCCCCGCCCCCACCCGCGCGCGCTCGCTTCCCCCGCTTCCTCTTCTCCGCCTCGCCGCCCACCACGACCGCCCTCCCCTCGCCCGTCCCCGCGGCCTGTCGTCGCCATGCCGCCTCCGCTCTCTCTCCGTCCGTAGCCCGCCCCGTCCTTACCCCCCTTTGTCGCCCGCCCCTCCCCTCCTCTCGCCTCCGACGCCGTTTCCGCCTCTCCCCCCGCGGCCCCAGCCCCGCCGCCCGCCCGCCCGCCCGCCTTCGCGCCGCCGCTCCGCGCGCCACGCCGCTCAGGTTGTTCAAGTCTAGAAAGACTTTGCCCTCAGCCTTCTATGAAACTGTAGACAGTTAGGTAACAAATTTTAAATAGTAGTAGTATTAAATTCGCATTTGTAAATACTTTAATGAAGGACATCTAAGCATTATTTTCCGTGATGTTCGTCCATACTTATTTCCTCCACAGTATAAACAAGCTAGATTTGTTGTATCTTTCATGTTATTGGAACTTCATCAAAAGCAATCCTTAGATAGTCAAGATGTGACACCTAAAGCTATATTGTAGGTAACTCAGCAGTAGAAAATCTTCTCTTCCTGGGTTCAAATCATGTCACATCTTTCTGACAGGCCTATATGCAAGTCTATACCAATAGCTTCAACTAAAGTGTTACGTAGGCAACATCCTTATGTGGTTCCTCTCGAATGGGAGCTCTGTTAAGATTCCAACATATAATTCAAAAGCTTTGATAAGTTTTGAAAAATTCAGTTTATAGCAACAGTTTTCAGACTTATAGTTTGCCTGAGTTTCAATATTTTGAATTCTTGGGGTTACTTAATACGTTCATGATGGCAACAGGCAAGTACACGTGGCGCGTCCGACATTAACTTGGCTAATATAATGTTGAATACAGATGTTGTCTGTTCCTTAAATCTTAAATAAATTTTGGCACTAATGTAAATGAGGTTGTGTCAGTTTTGATGCCTCTCTGTAATGACTGTTATTCATGTTGCATGTATATTTTAAAAAAAAGCAAGAATTTAAAAAGTACTTAATGTAATGCTAGCCGGGTAGCTGTATTGAATTGAGGTGCGCTACAGAGGATCAGTGAGTTTTACCTTCGAGGCCTTGGATGACACACTTCAGCGTGCTAAATCAGGTCTGCCACAGAAGAGAGGAGTATCTACTGAGAGCTGGTGTGGCTTGGAGTGGGAGTTGTTAGCCATATTGGGGTCATTCTCCAAGTTCCGGGGCTGAACTTCATTAAACAAACCTCTTGCTTTACAACCCAACTGAAGAGCCAAGGATTGGAGATTTTCTGTTTCATAGTCATAACGCTGAAACACAATATGTGGTTATAAAATAATCCTATACATCTTTCCATATACATTTGTGTGATAGATACAAGATAGATAGATTCTTTATTCCAAATTAGGGCCCATTCAGGCATTACAAATGACATATATGATTGGCACATTTTAACACATAAGTACATTCAATTTACATCATAACCAATGATATGGCTTGGTTTACAACCATCTATCAAAACCACAGGCACTAAATTAACATTTTAAATACATTTGATAAAAAAAAAATTCTTCCTGTAAACAAACAATTGTCAATACTGGTTTTTACTTTGTTTACAGGAAGATATTTTATTTAATAATTAGATGTCATTAACACACCAAGTGCCTGTGATCAGAATGCATCACTTTGACTGTTAGGCAAATATTCCCCATGCCCAAATTTACTGTCGTGTTTACTGGCACCTGATCAACAACATCTCATATTGCTGCCCTCCAACAATCTTAATTTAATTGATTGACTTCATAATTTGATACCTTATACAAGTCGCATAATTCTACATATTAAAGAGGCCCATGGGCCACCTCATTCACCTGAGACACCTTGAGTTCTTGTAGAGAAGATTTTGAAATATTTAAGTAAAGCTTTGATAGATCCTCTATTGTGACCCCACCCTACCCCTGGGGCTCATGATTTGAATAGTTTACCTGTTATGAATCAACTTTTTTAAAGAAAACTTTCATGTATGTTTTGTTTTTTCTTCAAAAGAAGACATGTCAATATATCTTCACTATATTTCTTGATTACCTCCCCTTGATTTGAACAATTTTGAATTCCCCTTTACCCAATGTTTTATGGCAAGTATGGTTAAAACTGACTCAGTGGTTCTGAAAACAAGATGTGCATAGTTGATGGATGGATGATCAGAAAAGAATAGCTTAAGTGAGCTAAGCACTACACAATGAAGAGTTTAATTAATTGTCATACAAACTAACACAACATATCAGGCTTTCTCAGTCTCAACATCTTTTTAAAAATAATATAGAGAAATACTTCATTAGCTGCTGTACCACTATTCAAGCACCCCCCCAACCCACCCCCCTTCTCAGTCTGGAATATAAGATTTTATGATTGGTTATACGGCGGGTGTGACCGGTCAACAGGGG